>JAXLNO010005925.1:61514-113615 GCA_038087875.1 Malacoraja senta
GAGGGTTGCTCACGGAACTGGGTCTCTGCGCATCCCTTTGCAATTGGATCCTCAACTCCCTCATCCACAGAACAAAGTCTGTTCGAATTGGCAGAAACACTTTTCCTCATTAACAATCAGTACGGGCGCACCTCAAGGCTGTGTGCTCAGCCCCCTGCGCTACTCACTCTATACTCACGACTGTGTAGCTGTACATAGTGTGAACTCCATCTTCAAGTTCGCCAACGACACCAATGTTGTTGGACGAATTATAGAATTATAGATTTATAGAGAAGGCAGGCACGGGTTATTGATTGGGTACGATCAGCCATGATCACAATGAATGGCGATGCTGGCTCGAAGGGCCGAATGGCCTCCTGCACCTATTTTCTATGTTTCTATGTTTCTAATGTGATAGAAGTGAGATCAACCGATTGACCAAATGGTGCCAGCACAACAACCTGACTCTCAATATCAGTAAAACCAATGAACTGATTGTGGACTTTGGAAGAGGAAGGATGAGGACCCACAATCATATTTATATCAATGGGACGATGGTGGAGAGAGTCAAAAACTTCAAATTCCCGGCGTGCGTATTTCCGAAGATCTTCCCTGGACCCAGCACACTGATGCAATTATAAATAAAGCACATCAACGTCTCTACTTCCTGAGAAGATTACGGAGATTCGGTATGTCAGAGAGGATTCTCTTGAACTTCTACAGGTGTTCAGTAGAGAGCATATTGACTGGTTGCATCATGGCCTGGTTTGACACCTTGAACGCCCAGGAGCGAAAAAGACTGCAAAAAGTTGCGAACACTGCCCAGTCCACCAACGGCTCTGACCTCCCCACCATCAAAGGGATTTATCGGAGTCGCTGCCTCAAAAAGGCAGCCAGCATCATGAGAGGCCCACACCATCCTGGCCACACATTCATTTCACTCCTGCCATCAGGAAGAAGGTACAGGTGCCTGAAAACTGTAACGTGCAGGTTCATGAACAGCTTCTTCCCAACAGCCATCAGGCTATTAAATACTACAACCTCAAATAAGCTGAACTAGAATAGACTATTATCATTATTATTATTGTTATTTTTGCATACTATTGTTTGTTTTTTGTGTGTACATATGTGTGTGTGTATGTATATATATGTGTATATATATATGTATACATATATATGTGTGTACTTGTGGGTGTGTGTATATATACACATTGATCTTGTTTTTCTCTCTCATTTATCATATTGTTTACAGTGTACTGTGTTTATATATTCTGTTCTGCTGCAGTAAGTAAGAATTTCATTGTTCTATCTGGGACATATGACAGTAAAAAACTCTTGACTTGACTCTTGACTTGTAATTGGGTTTTCCAGGCATCAGATTTAAATTCTCAGATCAGCAACAACTCAAGATACTTTCCTGGTGCTCTAGACAGCATTTCCTGGCTCCCAATAACATGACCAGATGGAGATGGTTAGATGATGTTGCTCATTAAAGCACTGCTGTAATGCACTGGGATTGATTTTACTCACAAGTTATATGATGTGATTAACCCTCAAAGACTGTATTTTCCTGCAGAAATAGCCTTGCTGTACTCAGGAGATGCAGTCCCACTGATTTATTCCGAGACACAGTCAAATGAAATCCAGAGGACCCAAAAATGCACCTCAATCCTACAGGATGAACAGAGTACTGTCAATATTCACTTTGGATAAATTAAGACTTCACTTCTTGAGCATTTCTGCTGGTGGAGTGGTACCTGAAGCTGTGCTTTGCTCCCCCCCCTCCCCCCTAATGCTGTACTAAATTGTTCAAAGAAGGGGAGGCTAACACTGGGCTCCGAGGCTGCCACTCCAGCATTGACATCAAATTACTTCAAGAAAATGTAGTGGTGTTGCTGTCTGTTTATTTTTTTTAGTTTAGCTTATTGTCACGAGGTACAATGAAAAGCTTTTGTTGTGTGCTAACCAGTCAGTGGAAAGACAATACATGATTACAGTCGTGCCATCCTCAGTTTTCAGATACTTGATAAAGGGAATAACATGAATAACCTTTAGTGCAAGATAAAGCCAGTAAAGTCCGATCAAAGATAGTCCGAGGGTCTCCAATGAGGTAGATAGTAGTTCAGGACTGCTCTCTAGTTGTTGGTAGGATGGTTCAGTTGCCTGATAACAGCTGGAAAGAAACTGTCCCTGAATTTTGCCCAATGGGAGAGGGGAAAAGAGGGAGAGGCCAGTGTGCAACTTGTACTTGATTATGCTGCTGGCCTTGCCAAGGCTGTATGAGGTGTAAATGGAGTCAATGGAATGGAAGTTGGTTTGTCAAAGAAAAATCCACTCCACATTAAAAAAAAAAAAATTATGCCAAAAATATGCAATTATATTTTCCCTTTCACTCTGGAACATGGCCTTTGATCCCAGAATAAGTTGACTCCAATTGATGGAGGCAAGGAATCCTGGTGGAGATACCTCTATTTAGGAAGCTTTTGGTGCTTTCCCTCCACTGAAACACACACAACATAAAATGTAAAATATTTTAACTATTCAGGAAGTTATATCTCAACTCAGTTTTGGATCCCAAATAGGTGCATGGAATACTGGCCTGGTATTTCTATTATAATGCGGGCAATAATTGAGGATGAGGAAGACCCTGGCCTGCGAATTTCTCCTTCATGGTTGTAACCTTTCTGGTGTGGGAGCTATTTGGAGTGGACACTTTCCAATCATACCGAATTCAGGAAAGACTGCACCACAATAGCTGCCATTTATCTGCTCTCCGCATACATAGGAAATGATTTGTCAAACATTTTTCTTCTCAAACACAATGTCTCCTTAATATTATCCTTTGGTATGAGAAATCAATATTTCTTGTGACAATTCTCTCCATAAATTCAACTTTCTGATACTATTGTACAGAACAGTTTTTGATTGAAACATTCCCTAAAGCTGGATTCCCTGCTCTGAACATAATTGAAGATTCACACCTAAGATTCAACTCTGCTTACCATGAGTTAAGTGTGTTTCATCACTATGTTAATTCACACAGCTGAAACTGACATTTCCTTCAAAGTGAATAATAAATAGAATAATTAGAATAACTAATATGAATGTTAATACTATTTAAAAGCATTTATTCACAACCATTTGAATCTCACTCAGTTTGCTTCACGCATGTTAAAATATATCCAGATTAAATTTTACAGTAATTATGTCGCTACACTGAATATCGCAGCAAAATCCCCAGGAGGACAATATATCAGTGAATCTATGGAAGGAACCTCAAAGATACCAAAGAAAATACCATTTAGTTTAACTTCAATAGAGCAGCCCATACGTGAAAACATGTTTTGATCTGAATCCAACAATAACATTCATCTTGGCTGAATGGTGAGTTAAGAAAACCCTTGGCAAGTGAACAAATAAATGTCACCCTCAAGAAATATAACTGACCTGTTTCTCAAACCATGTTTCTGGGAATTACTCCTAAGGCCTAAACCGATAAAGCATATTTTTATGAACATGAGCCTATGTTTAGATGCAGCGTTAATAATTCAAATAAAAGGGTGATGCACTAGATGTATTGTCCCATTTGATTCCATGAGTTATGTGACCTTAAAAAATGGTGTGAACATTAAGCTCAGTCGGAAACCATTGGGAAATACCTGTAGGCTGATGATACTGTATTGATCAGAACGTCATTATTAGATTGGAGTTGGGGTTGTCTTGTAAGACTTTTAATGAAAAATCCTTCTGCAATGGCAGATGACTGTAAGGAGTCACGTACGGTCAAGTCCAGGGCTAGGTTCCATTTTCAGTCTGTTAGACTGTAGACAATAGACAATATACAATAGACAATAGGTGCAGGAGTAGGCCATTCGGCCCCTCGAGCCAGCACCGCCATTCAATGTGATCATGCCTGATCATCCCCAATCAGTACCCCGTTCCTGCCTTCTCCCCGTATCCCTGATTTCGATAGCCATGAGAGCTAAACTCTCTCTTGAAAGCATCCAGAGAACTGCCTCCACCGCACTCTGAGGCAGAGAATTCCACAGATTAACAACTCTCTGGGTGAATTTTGTTTTCCTCATCTCAGTCCTAAATGGCCTACACCTTATTCTTAAACTGTGACCCCTGGGTCTAGACTCCCCCAACATCAGGAACATATTTCCTGCATCTAGCCTGTCCAAACCCTTAACAATTTTATACGTTTTCATAAGATCCTGTCTTCCTTCTATATTCCAGTGAATACAAGCCCAATCGACCCATTCTTTCATCATATATCAGTCCCGCCATCCCGGGAATCAACCTGGTGAACCTACGCTGCACTCCCTCAATAGCAATAATGTCCTTTCTCAAATTAAGTGACCAAAACTGCACACAATACTCCAGGTGTGGTCTCACTCAGGCCGTGTACAACTGCAATAGGGCCAAGTGACAGTTGTGGCGTCAAGGAGAAGCACATTTAATTTAGATTTAATATTTATTTTATTTAAGTTTCTAGCCATCCATGATGCTTTAGAGACGTGGTGGGGTATATTTAGTGGGTCAGCGGTGTATTGTTGTATCATTATTGCGTGACTTCTGTTGGTCCGGCAAAATGGATAATCTGGCAAGGCTCTGGAACCAAGGATGCCGGAAAATCGGTGATGAACTTGTATGTCTGAGGATAACACTACATTTGGTGGTGTCCATTATGGGGAGAAGGAAGGAAAATGGGATTAGGAGGCAGAGATCAGCCATGATTGAATTGCGAAGTGGACTAGATGGGCCAAATGGCCTAATTCTACTCCTATAACTTGTGAACTTGTGTCGTGGGTAACAAGACGGGTTGTCTCAGGCTACAGCAGGATATAGATTAGATGAAAAGTTGGGCTGGAGTTTCGGTATGTTGATGTGAATATGGATGTGACCCATGAGTTCACTCTGTTCATCAACCTCTTAAATAAAGAACATACTGCGCTTCAAGTATTGTGTACAGTTGTGGTCATTATACTGTAGGAAGAATGTGTTTGCACTGAAGAGAGTGCAGAGGAGATTTACCAAGATGTTACCTGGTTTGGATCACTTTAGTTAGAGAGAGATTGGATTGGTGAAGGAGGCTGACGGGTGACCTGATAGAATAGTCTTAAAATTAAAATTATATTAAAATTATAAACAGCTTAAATGATCAGATTCATGATACATATCAAAAATGAGGGCTTGAGTTTAATGTGAAAGGAAGGGGATTAGAAGAGGACTTGAGGGGTATTTATTTTTACACAGATATCTGGAACTCACTTCCAGAGGTAAATACAATCATTGCGTTTAAGAGACATTTAAACAGGCAAAGCATAGAAAGATACTGACCTAATGCTCTGCAACTTCAACATCGATCCCAAAATAACATTGCAAAGATGTCCTTCTCTTGGTAACCTTAGTTCAAAAGAACTTTGAAATAATGTATGATTTCAATAAGGAGAACTGAAATAAAAAACTGAAAATGCTGGAAATATTCAGCAAGTCAAGCAGAACAAAAGAGAATGAATCGGAGAGAAAGAGAGAGAACATTTTGTGTGTAGAATCTTTCATCAAACCAGATAAGAAATAAAAAATATTTTCTTTGTTTGGTATATATAACACCATGCAATATAATTTAAAAATGAGAGACTAGGTTATTAGAATTTGCTTTTGGTTAAACCATTCATCATGGTATACACAGCTGTGAAAAGGTTAATAACAGTTTGATAGTCAATGTCAGTTTAGAATAGTGAGGGTAGGTGAAACAATAGAGAAGAAGAAATATGTGATGAATAGGTCACTCATTTATCACAAAGACAGTCAGAATTGGCCAAGCAATTTTACGTTTCTTTGTAGTGTAAAGCTGGAACTTGGCCTAATGAGCAGTTAAACCAGCAAAATGTCTATTATAGTGAGAAGGGGCAGGAGAACAGTGGTAATTACAAAGGTGGAGCAGTGAGAGTGTAAGTGAGTCTATTATGCTGATTTGGGAAGGAAGGACTTCAATTCACCATAATGTTTGAACATCACGATGTTACTTTATCTCAAGGAATGAATTGTACATTTTTTAATTTTAAAAAATATAAATTTGTTAGTGAGCTTAGTCATCTGGATAAGACCTTACACAATGACAAGAAATCCCACAGAAATTTGAAGCCAAGCTTGGGAGTGCAGAAAACCTATTTTGTAGAATTTTATTGGTTACAAAGCTACTGGTGCCTGGGGTAGGAAATATGCATTCAGAGAACACACTTGAACACAATGACATAGCTAGTAAAGCCACTGTCTCACAGATCTAATCTTATTTAAGAATAAGGGGTAGGCCATTTAGGACTGAGATGAGGAAAAATGTTTTCACCCAGAGAGTTGTGAATCTGTGGAATTCTCTGCCACAGAAGGCAGTAGAGGCCAATTCACTGGGCATTTTCAAGAGAGAGTTAGATTTAGCTCTCTAGGCTAACAAAATCAAGGGATATGAAGAAAAAGCAGGAACGAGGTACTAATTTTGGATGATCAGCCTATGAGCATATTGAATAGTGGTGCTGGCTCAAAGGGCCGAATGGCCTACTTCTGCACCTATTTTCTATGTTTCTATGCTAAACACTGGTGTCGTCGCTGTGGAGTTTGCATCTTTTGGTTGTGACCACGGGTTTGTTCTGGGTGCTCTGGTTTTCATTCGACTTTCTAAGACATGTGGGCTTGTTGAATGGTACAACTTGCAGGAAGTTAGTGGGGATTGAGGGAAAGGTTGCAGGGACGATTTAAAGGCAATTTAATTGATCACTCTGTGAACCAGCATTGACTGTCTGAAATAGCCTACAGTATTTCCAATAGAAAAATGGAAATATCAGCCATAGGAAATCATTTGACTCAGTTAAAGAAGTTGCCTACAAGACCTTTCAGGAATTGGTTTAGAAACTTACCTCTGCAGTCAATGGTAAAAAAAATTGGAAACGTCATCTGCAAACTGGATCTGATGCTGGTCAGTTGTTACTTTTAAAGATAACTACATGGTTCAGCGTAGAAGATTACCATGCTCATTTTAAAAATAACCTGTATTCACCTCCAATTCCTCTAATCTCCTCCAATATTTATATTTCAGTTAACCTAAATAAAGCATATAATTCAGTCATCATATCTTTGCTCCTTGAGGAAGCAATATCCATCACATCTGTTGTTTCATCAAAGCTGTCTGTACTTTCTGAGGAGGCTCCGCTCTTTCAACATCTGCAGTAAGATGCTGCAGATGTTCTACCAATCGGTGGTGGTCAACACCATCTTTTTCGCTGCCATGTGCTGGGGTAGCAGGGCGAAGGCTATGAATGCCAACAGAATTAACAAGCTCATCAGGAAGGCTGGTTCCATCCTGGGGGTTGAGTTGGATTCACTGGAGATGGTCTTGGAGGGGAGGATGCTCCTCAAACTGCGAAGCATCTTGGACAATACAGCTCACCCCCTCCATGACACACAGGTCAACCTGAGGGGCACCTTCAGCCACAGTTTGGTTCCACCAAGATGCAGCACAGGACGCCACAGAAGATATTTTTTTCTTGCGGCTATCAAACTGTACAACTCCTCTGCCTTCTGTCATGGGGTAGACCGACTCCCCTTCCCTCTCCCTCCTCCCCAATCTTTGCACATCCCAAATCCTAGTCTTTCCGCTCGTCACTTTAATTTCATGTATCCTGTTGTGTTTTATGACTGTTGGCAGACCTCCTGGGATAAATAAAGTTCTATTGTATCGTATCGTATAGTTGTGGATATACTTTAAAATAATTCTTTAGAGTAACCTACTGATTAGAGTGATAACTGATGTAGTACTCATCTACAACCAATAGCTGTAGATATTGGCAGGAAAAGTCAGTAGCGCTGGAGGCATAAGAAAGCGGATGCTACTGATTACTTGCCATGCTTAATTTTGCTTGTGGCTAAGCACCTAGAGGAAAGTCTGGTAAAATGGAGGTTTGGAGAGGGAGAGAGGGACTGCAGTGAAAGATCCATATGTGTCCTGGGTGTGGTACCAACTGGAGACGGGAGTTAAATGTCCTGAGGATCCTGAGGGAGTTAAATTTCCTGAGGATCCTCAGGAAAATCAACCTGGAGGAGAAGCTGCTGGTGTCCTTCTACCGCTGCTCCATCGAGAGTGTGCTGGCGTACTGTATAACCACATGGTGTGCCAGCTGCTCTGCAGCGGACAGGAGAGCCCTTCAAAGGGTCATCAACACCGCACAAAAAATCACTGGCTGCCCACTGCCCTCCCTGAAGGACATCTTCAGCTCTCGCTGCCTTGGCAGGGCAGCCAACATCCTGAAGGACCCTTCCCACCCTGGACACAACCTGTTCCACCTGCTGCCCTCTGGCAGACGGTACAGGTCTTTCAAAACTCGCACAAACAGATTCAGAGACAGCTTCTACCCCGTAGCCATACGTGAACTTAACAATGCAAAATAAGAAATAAGACTCACATTCAACTGAATGGTTCTACCTCAGCTGCTATTGTTATTTATCTGTCATTTTTCTCTTTATATGTATATATTTTTACCTTTTATTAAATATTTTAAATTGCTCTTGTGAATCGTACCGTGGGATTGACTTTTAAATTCCGTTGTACAATAGTGCAATGACAATAAAAAGATTACTTACTTACTTACTTAAATCTGAGGAGTTGTAATTTTGGGCATGAGGTGAGATATAAAAGGCATGAGGTCTTAAGGAGTTTGAGTAAATTTCAAAAGTTAAAGAAGATATGTACAGTCTTATACCTGGGTTAATCTCCTGGTGCCAAGTCATTGGAATTGTCCCCGCAATGATCACAATCCCACAATCTATCAAGAAATAAGCAATATCTGGACACGCCACTGAAATTGAGACTAAATTGAGGGAGTGCAACGTAGGTTTACAAGGTTAATTCCCGGGATGGCTGGACTGTCATATGCTGAGAGAATGGAGCAGCTGGACTTGTACACTCTGGAGTTTAGAAGGATGAGAGGGAATCTCATTGAAACATATAAGATTGTTAAGGGTTTGGACATGCTAGAGGCAGGAAACATGTTCCCGATGTTGGGAGAGTCCAGAACCAGGGGCCACAGTTTAAGAATAGGGAGTAAGCCATTTAGAACGGAGATGAGGAAACACTTTTTCTCACAGAGAGTGGTGAGTCTGTGGAATTCTCTGCCTCAGAGGGAGGTGGAGGTAGGTTCGCTGGATGCGTTCAAAAGAGAGCTAGATAGGGCTCTTAAAAATAGCGGAGTCAGGGGATATGGGGAGAAGGCAGGAACGGGGTACTGATTGGGGATGATCAGCCATGATCACATTGAATGGCGTTGCTGGCTCGAAGGGCCGAATGGCCTTCTCCTGCACCTATTGTCTATTGTCTATTGTCTATTGTCTATAAATGTCAATGCTTTTTCCCCCCAGAAACAACTGAAGCTCTGTAAAAGAAGGGAATAAATGTTTTTTTTCTTACTTCTCGTTTCAGCCCTTATAACAAATATAAGGACTTGCCCACTGCTGATACTTGTTCCTTTTAATGTTCAATGAGACCGGCATGCTGGTTTTAAAATGCCTGCCTTGTAAGAGCCCATCAGCAAACCAATATGTTATGTATTTCTCTGCTTTAATTAAATAAACAGCATCTGTACGAGCTGATGCCGCTTTCCTAAATTTACAATTTGCTCACTTCATGCATGATTGCAATTCTTCTATGGCATCAGTCACCTTTTCACTACCCTATTCTAACCCAGCATCAGTGTTAGAAGACAGGATTGTATTATGATTGTATTGAGAATCTATTACCAGGAGAGCACTGAGAGAGGAAAAAAAATCATCTCTCGTGCATTTTTTCTCAAATGAATGGATCTGCTTCTGGGCTTGATAAGCCAGTCATCCACAGTATGGGTTGGGCACAGATCACGCTGGTGATAGCCCTGGCTGTCTATCCCACTGGAAGAAGTTTCTCCATGCCTGGGTGGTTTTGAAGGACCATGTGGTCTTGTTACGACTCCCGAATGCAGGTACTTCAGAGTCGCGTAACATAAGCCAAAAACCAGGTTCAATTTCAAAAATAGTTTAATTATTCAATGGAACACACAAACCCAAACCTGATTGAAACAACCCAGTCAGGGATATGGATGGACTAACAAAATAATTTAACAGTGCTCCAGCCAGCCACGTGATGGACCGTCGAACCGGAGACTCTAAACCTGCCTAAAGAGAATATAACCCTGTAACAAAATACACGAAACACTAGGTCAGCCCCTATCCATCCCAATTCAATATTTGTTACTCAGTAATGGTGAAAGTACACAAAGTTCTATGCCATGCGGTCAGGCCTTCCACAGCTCCCACCAACAGTCAGCTCACGAGTCAGGGTCGACGAAGAAGAGAGAGAATTCTGGGAAGTTCTGGTATTTATGCTTCAGATGAGTCACCCGTCACCTGACGCAGCTTGGCCAATCGGGTACAGGAGCCTTTTAACGCTTTGATTCCAGACTCACATCCACAAGGCCTGCACTCGGGAAAGAAACAGAGAAAGTTAAGTACATAGCATTCACTGGGGGGGGGGGGGGAGCGCCTAACACCCCCACCCAAAGATACTGAATACGTTTCGGAAGAAGAGAGAAAAAAAACACCACCAAATCCCAGAAACTATTCAGGAGCTAAACTCCACTGGCGTGACAAGGCGTCAGCTAAGATATTATCCTTGCCGCGGATATGCCTGACCTCCAGGTTGTAGTCTTGCAGCTGCAAACTCCAGCTCATTAACCGCCGGTTCTTATTCTTCATATTATTCAAAAATACCAACGGCTTATGATCCGTGAGTACGATGCAAGGGACATTCGAGGAGCCAACATAAACCTCGAAATGATTCAGAGACATTAAAATAGCAAGGGCTTCTTTCTCAATGGTGGAGTACCACTTCTGATGACGATTAAACTTCTTAGAGAAGTACGAAACTGGATGCTCCACCCCATCTGAATCATCCTGTAGAAGAACTCCACCAACCCCACGATCACTAGCATCCACTGCCAGCTTAAATGGACGCTCAAAATCAGGTGCTGCAAGCACAGGTGCGCGCACCAGAAGACTTTTAGTATGATCAAACGCCTGTTGACACTCTGCGGACCACACAAAAGTTACCTTCGGACTCAGCAAATCCGTCAAAGGGCAGCCACCGCAGAGAAGTTTGGACAGAATCCTCTATAGTACCCAACCATAGCCAGATACCTACGGAGTTCAGTCCTCGAGGTTGGAGCAGGAAATGCAACAATATGCTCCACCTTTTCCTTGAGAGTGCGAACCTGACCCCGGCCCACCACCTTACCCAGATACGTTACCGTGGCCTGGCCAAACTCACACTTCCCCAGATTGATCGTTAGTTTTGCCTCCACTAGACGATGAAATACCTCCTTCAGATGACCGATGTGTTCGATCCACGACCTGGAGCACACAACCAAATCATCAAGGTATGCCTCACAGAAGGACAAACCAGACAATACAATGTTCACCAACCGTTGGTAGGTTGCCGGCGAATTGCGCATCCCAAATGCCATTACTGTGTACTGAAGAAAGTTATCAGGCGTAACGAACGCAGAGATCTCCCTCGCCCGCCTAGTCAAAGGAACTTGCCAATACCCTTTTAACAAGTCCAACTTAGACACAAAAGATGCACTTCCCACACGATCCACGCAATCCTCCATTCATGGGAGAGGATAGCAATCCGGCTTAGTTACCCCATTCACTTTCCGAAAGTCCGTGCAAAACCTGTCCTCCCCATTAGCCTTCGTAGCCAGTAGACACGGAGAACTCCACGGACTACAACTAGTTTCAGCAATGCCAGCCTCAGAGTTACACAGCCTTCCCTGCGTCACTGCCACAGACAACCGTGCCTCACCCACATCACCACCCATGTCAGGCGGCAGCACCACTGCAGCCAATACCTTCGACATGAAGTTGGAACCTTGGTCACTTTGCACAACCTTGGGTAAACCGAACAACTAAAAAAACTTAGTGAGAGACTTCACAATGGTAGGGGCAGTAATTCTATGCAAAGGGACCACCTCCGGAAAGCGGGTAGACGCACACATAATTGTCAATAAAAACTTGTTGCCCCCCCTTGTCCGAGGTAGAGGACCCACACAATCAACTAGAATCCGCTCAAACGGCTCACCGACCACAGGGATTGGATATAAAGGTGCAGGAACAATCGATTGGTTCGGCTTTCCTGCCACCTGGCAAATGTGACAACACCTGCACTGCTGTTTCACGTCCTTTTTCAACCCTGGCCAAAAAAAATTCCGTAAGATACGGTCATACGTCTTATTGACCCCCAAATGTCCACCCAGAGGACCATCATGAGCCAAACCGAGTATCTCGTCCCTATACCGACGAGGTATCACAATCTGATCAACCACGCTCCAATCATCATGCCCAGATATATCCAAGGGAGACCCCTTTCCCATCAGTAAGCCCTCCCTTAGAAAATACCCCTTTGCTGTGGAATCCATATCCCCCTCAGGCACCGCGCAGTCGAACAGATCAGATAAACCTGGATTACTCTTTTGCTCCTCAACCAGCCGGTCACGTGACAGCGACACCGGCCCATTTCCAGACCCTATCCCATCTTGAGATGTAGAAAAGCCCTTCACAACACAGGATCCCTCATCCTGATCCCCAAAAATGCTCTCACTCAGGTCCACTACATCCTCAAACTTCGCCTGGCTCTTAGCCATAGTCCTCATGACAGCACATGCTGCGAAGACCCTCGGATGCTGCATAGCCAATCTATCAGGACTCTGCACCATCGGAACAGCCGTCACCTCAGGAGTAACTAAATCTCTACCTCCTGCCAAGTCATTCCCCAATATTACTGAAACTCCCTCAACGGGAAAACACGTCCGTAACCCAACAGTTACCCGGCCTGAAACCAACTCGGACTCGAGACTCACGGTATGCAAAGGCACTAACATGCCATCCATCCTGAATCCTACCACAGGGACACTTGACCCAACCGATGATTCCCCAGAAAACGGCAGTACACTCTCCAATATAAAGGACTGAGTAGCACCAGTATCTCGCAAGATGGATACTGGAACTCTATCAGTCCCATCCTCCAGAGAAACAAAACCCTTCATGATGAACGCAGAATAAATCCTACACTCATCAGACTCAGGCACCTCAGGTACCACAGGTGCCTTCTGTGTACCCACCAAAGCCACAGGCTTTGCATTTTTCTGCTTCAGAACGGGACACGCCTTTAACATGTGCCCTCTCCCTCTACAATAGTAGCACACAGGACCTTCGTTAGTCTTCAAATTTCCGTCAACCTTATCAGCTCGGACCTCCCCCTCTATCAACGTGCTGCCACTTGCAGGCACAGAAAACGTTTTTATACTGTTACCAGCAACACCACCACGATCAACTGGTCTCCCACTAAAACCAGAGGATCGCTCCCCAAAAACTGCCTTATGAGTGAGCACATATTCATCCACCAATACAGCGGCCTTAGATACGTCTGAGAATTTCTGCTCATTAAGATATGTTGTTACTCTTTCAGGAAGACCGTTTTTAAAATCCTCCATTAACATCAAGGACTGTAACTGGACAAAATCTTTTACCCCCTGAGAAGCACACCAGCGTTCAAACAGAGCCTCCTTTTCACGAGCAAATTCAACATATGTTTGGTTATCATATTTTCTGAAACGCCGGAATTTTTGGCGGTACGCTTCGGGAACCAACTCATACGCTCTGAGGATGGCAGATTTTACCATTTCATAGTCAAGGTCATTGTCTATAGACTATTGTCTATAGACAATGACGAATATACCTCACGCACTTTACCAACAAGGACGCATTGCAACAGCAATGTCCACACGCCTTTAGGCCATTTCAGTGATATAGCCACCTGCTCAAACAAAGTGAAGTATTTATCAACATGTTTTTCACTGAACGGTGGAACCAAACGAATATTTCTGCTCACATCAAACTCATGCTCTTTAGAAGAGAACCGGGAAATACCTAATTCTTTCTCCCGCATCCTAATCTCTGCCCTCTTGGTTTCCTCCTCAAGCTCAAGCCATTTCATTTCAAGAACATGAGCATGCATTAGCTCATCCTTTTTTAAGGCCATTCTCTGTGACTCAAGCTCCATCTCCTTCAGTTTAATGACGGCCTCCATGTTCTGAACTGGCTGTATAGATTTATGACTGTCAGGACTACTAGGCAACACCTCTTGGTCAACCAAAGCAGTCCATACCAACTTCTTAATTGACTGTTTGTTTGCCTGTTTATTAATAGAAACGCCATATTTATCTGCAAGCAACACTAAATTTTCCTTAGTACATTGATGAAACATCCCTAGGCTAGGAGTCTCAACAAACTCTTCCACCTTAAATTCCATTTCAAATGTAGTTCCAAACCACCAGCTAAACCCTGGGCACCAATGCTATCACAAAGAGAGAAGAAAAATTTCCCTCACAACACAGACTTCCTTAGTTACCAGAAGCCTACCAAAACCCCCCCCCCCAAAACCGTCTAGGGTCCTCAAAACTTAGGACGAGCCCCCATTTTGTTACGACTCCCGAATGCAGGTACTTCAGAGTCGCGTAACATAAGCCAAAAACCAGGTTCAAGTTCAAAAATAGTTTAATTATTCAATGGAACACACAATCCCAAACCTGATTCAAACAACCCAGTCAGGCATATGGATGGACTAACAAAATAATTTAACAGTGCTCCAGCCAGCCACGTGATGGACCGTCGAACCGGAGACTCTAAACCTGCCTAAAGAGAATATAACCCTGTAACGAAATACACGAAACACTAGGTCAGCCCCTATCTATCCCAATTCAATATTTGTTACTCAGTAATGGTGAAAGTACACAAAGTTCTATGCCATGCGGTCAGGCCTTCCACAGCTCCCACCAGCAGTCTGCTCACGAGTCAGGGTCGACGAAGAAGAGAGAGAATTCTGGGAAGTTCTGGTATTTATGCTTCAGATGAGTCACCCATCACCTGACGCAGCTTGGCCAATCGGGTACAGGAGCCTTTTAACCCTTTGATTCCAGACTCACATCCACAAGGCCTGCACTTGGGAAAGAAACAGAGAAAGTTAAGTACATAGCATTCACCGGGGGGGGAAAGCGCCTATCCCACTGGAAGAAGTTTCTCCATGCCTGGGTGGTTTTGAAGGACCACGTGGTCTCTATTAGCACATTTGAGGCCTTCTTCATTAACAGTAATGACAGAGACAAGAGTACAATTTAGGTAATATTTAATTGTGCAACTTTCCCTTGTCCAATTTTCCTTTCTGTTAATTAGATTCCTTTTAAAGCGAGAGCACTTTTGCATGTTTTGCATGATGACTTTGCAAAGTGGAGTGACTATTTCCCCCCCATTTTATAGAATGTTATATAGTACTCTGTTGCCCACAGCAGCAACACAGTGGTGCAGCTGATAGAGCTGCCAGAGACCTGTGTTTGATCCTGACCTCGGGTGCTGTTTGTGTGGAGTTTGCATATTTTCCCTGTGACTGCGTGGATTTATTCCAGGTGCTCCAGTTTTCTCCCACATCCTAAAAATGTGCCTCTGGTATGTAGTTAGTGGATGAACAAGTGGCATAATGTAGAAAGAGTGTGAATGGGTGATCGATCGATGGACCCGGTGAGCTGAAAGAGTCCATTTTCAAGCTGAATCTCGAAACTAAATTAATAATGTGTCTGCAATTAATAATTAACCTGATTAAGTTAAGTAAAGTGTAACTGAAGGTAACAACATCATCACATTTTATTTTTGTCTTCACTTTTGAAGATGTGGAATGGTTCTTCCCTCCTACTCAACTGCTAAGGGCAAATGCCGTAAATTATTCAACTATAGTATTGTTTTTGTTCCACATTTTCTTGCATGATGTGAACCAACTCACCATCCTTGTTAATAAGATATTGTCCTCATAGGTATGTGATCATAGAGTCAATGAGTCCTACAACATGGAAACAGGCCCTTTGACCCAACTTGCCCACGCCAGCCAACATGTCCCATCTACACTAGTCCCAACTGCCTGCTTTAAGCCCATATCCCTCTAAACCTACCCAATCCTTGCAGCTGTCTAAATGTTTCTTAAATGTTGCAATATTACCTCTTGGTCGCTTTCAGTGCCTGGGCCTCTTAAATTGACTCTGGTCTCCAGTCCTAAACATTACAGATCTAACTCACTGTAGACTACATGTTTCCTGGGCTTCTATTTAGGCTAGATAAGGAAAGCCTTTGTGTCCACAAACATCCATGCATTTCTTCATGAACTTGCAGATTCTGTCATTCTTCAATATTTTTTCAGTTCTCTGATAATGCACCAATAAATAATATTATTTTGATTTACTGTGTTAAATGTGCTGTGTAAATATAATTGCTGTATTTTCAGTTGCCTGCTTTTTGGATTTGGCCTTCGGCATCTCCAAAGGAGCCTTGTCGAAGGAAGGAACTGCAGATATAAAAATATACAAAGTTTATATAAAAAGATGAAAAGTGCTGGAGTAACTCAGCAGGTCAGGCAGCATCTCTGGAGAACTGTATATGTGGCGTTTAGTGTCAGGAACCTTCTTCAAAATGATTGTGTGAGGGGAAAGAGAGCTGGGAGAAGGGAGAGGCAGGACAAAGCTAAAGGAGCCTTGATGGTATGACAAGATGGCCTTGACAAGTGGTGCATTTAGGGATCAGAATACATAGTTGCATAATGGGTGTTATATGAGTGTTTCTGTATCAGTGGCAGACTAGGGATCTGGGTTCACTTTAGAACGGAGTACTGTTTGTGTGGAGTTTGCTCATTCTCCATTAGGGGTTTCTCCCAGCACTCTGTTTCTCTCCCACATTGATAGATTGATTGACCACTGTAGATTGCACCCAGGGTGCATCTGAGTGGTGGAGTCTGGGGAGAGTTAATGAAAATATGGGAAAATAATTTAAAACATTGGTGGTTGATGATTAGTGCAGTGGGTTAATGACTGTATTAGACAATAGACAATAGGTGCAGGAGTAGGCCATTCGGCCCTTCGAGCAAGCACCGCCATTCAATGTGATCATGGCTGATCATCCCCAATCAGTACCCCGTTCCTGCCTTCTCCACATATCCCCTAACTCCGCTATCTTTAAGAGTCCTATCTAGCTCTCTCTTTAAAGTATCCAGAGAACCGGCCTCCACCGCCGTCTGAGGCAGAGAATTCCACACTCACAACTCTCTGTGAGAAAAAGTGTTTCCTCATCTCCATTCTAAATAGCTTACCCCTTATTCTTAAACTGTGGCCCCTGGTTCTGGACTCCCCCAACATCGGGAACATGTTTCCTGCCTCTATCGTGTCCAAATCCTTAATAATCTTATATGTTTCAATAAGATTCCCTCTCATCCTTCTAAACTCCAGAGTATACAAGTCCAGCCGCTCCAGCATATGACAGTCCTGCCACCCCTGGAATTACCCTTGTAATCCTACGCTGCACTCCCTCAATAGCAACAATGTCTTTCCTCAAATTAGGGGATCAAAACTGCACTCCAGGTGTGGTATCACTAGGGCCCTATACAACTGCAGAAGGACCTCTTTACTCCTATATTCAACTCCTCGTGTTATAAAGGCTAACATGTCATTCGCTTTCTTCACTGCCTGCTTCACCTGCATGCTTACTTTCATTGACTGATGAACAAGGACCCCCAGATCACATAGTACTTCCCCATTTCCCAACTTAACACCATTTAGATAGTAATCTGTCTTCCTGTGTTTGCTACCAAAGTGGATTTCACATTTATCCACATTAAACTGCATCTTCCCACTCACCCAATCTGTCCAAGTCACCCTGCATTCTCATAGCATCCTCCTCACAGTTCACACTGCCACCCAGCTATGTGCCATCTGCAAATTTGCTAATGTTACTTTGAATCCCCTCATCTAAATCATTGATGCATATTGTAAATAGCTGTGGTCCCAGCACCGAGCCTTGCGGTACCCCACTAGTCACTGCCTGCCATTCTGAAAGGGACCCTTTTCTATCCATGTCAGTAGTCTACCCCCAATACCATGTGCCCTAATTTTGCCCACTAATCTCCTTTGTGGGACCTTATCAAATGCTTTCTGAAAGTCCAGTACACTACATCCACTGGCTCTCCCTTGTCCATTTTCCTAGTTACATCCTTAAAACATTCCAGAAGATTAGTCAAGCAAGATTTTCTCTTCGTAAATCCATGCTGAATCGGACCGATCCTGTTACTGCTATCCAAATGTGCCGCTATTTCATCTTTTATAATTGACTCCAGCATCTTCCCACCACCGATATCAGTCTAACTGGTCTATAATTTCCTGTTTTCTCTCTCCCACCTTTCTTAAAAAGTGGGATAACTTTAGCTACCCTCCAATCCACAGGAACTGATCCTGAATCTATAGAACATTGGAAAATTATCACCAATGCATCCATGATTTCTAGAGCCACTTCCCTAAGTACCCTGGGATGCAGACCATCAGGCCCTGGGGATTTATCAGCCTTCAATCCCATCAGTCTACCCAACACCATTTCCTGCCTAATGTGGATTTCCTTCAGTTCCTCCGTCACCCCAGATCCTCTGGCCACTAGTATATCAGGAAGATTGTTTGTGTCCTCCTTAGTGAAGATGGATCCAAAGTATCTGTTCAACTCATCTGCCATTTCCTTGTTCCTCATAATAAATTCACTTTTTTCAGTTTTCAAGGGTCCAACGTTGGTCTTAACTAATGTTTTCCTCTTCACATACCAAAAGAAGCTTTTACTACCCTCCTTTATATTCTTGGCTAGCTTACCTTCGTACCTCATCTTTTCTCCCCGTATAGTCTTTTTAGTTATCTCTGCATCTGTGTCTGCCTCTATCTTTCTGCCTTTAATCCTGCAAAGTGGGAACTACAGCAATAAATATCAAGATAGGCATCTTCAATTTGAACAATCTACTCCATTTCTATTAGAATTCATTTGTCATGTGGTGATCTTTATAAATCTGCCTACTGCGGTACAGAAACTATTGGAAGAATATTCTACCTCTGTGCGTTGGTCAAGTGAAGTGAAACTTTTCACAGACTGTCACAATGGGATATATTCTGTGTGCCTCTAATTTTTCTGTAACACACTCAGCCTACTAGCTCTGAACTGCACTAGGTATATTGATGGGAAGAAAAAGCACAATCACTGGTTTTATCTCATACATGTCTAGCCATGAGAACAATAACTTGCTGGAGGCAGCTTGAAGTGTAACAATAGATGTCTGTACATCACTGATTCTACTTTGGCTGCAGAGAGCAAAAACGAATGAACGTGATTGATTACAAGATGGAGATCTAATTAAGAGGCTCCGTGGCATCATGAACTGGAGAGTGAAGCAGTTTTAAAATCTTTGTCTGAGCCTATCATTACACCGCAAGAATGATATCATTCTTTGGATCTGCTAAGTTATGCACCATTCGCTGTTTCAATTTTCTTTCATCTTTTTGTGTTATCAGTGCTGATATTTACTGCTAGAGTGCTTTATGTCCTTGGCATTTGATGAGTTACACAGCGGGGGATTAATGATTGTGACGTTGCTAGTGAAGCTAGTAAAAAGAATATTCTTACATTTTTTACACAGGGGGTGGTGGGGGACTGGAACACATCGGACTCATAAGCCACCTGAGAGTCCATAAAAACAACTGAACGTAGACCATCATCCTCGACCTCGAGGGATAGCCATGATATATATATATATATGTACAGTATTTGTGTGCGTGTGTGTGTATATTGCCCAGGACAATATTATACATTAGTAATGATCGTACATTATAAATATTTACCTTACTGTGACTAGATTGAGAAAGAATGCTGTCCTAATGTACATTCAATTTCTTGAGATCGAATAGTAATCCCCTCCACTAAAAGTGTCAGTGACAGTGTGCCTTCATTGGGAATCTGCAGGATAAACCAGCTATTAGGAAAAGAGTAGCTTTGTGACATTTGCAATTTGTTTGTGCTTATTTCATCCAACTAGCAAGCGGTGTTATTTCACGCAAGCAAGGGAGAGATGAGCAATCTTTACCCTGCAGGTACATTCTGCATAACACGAACACGTAGCCCATCTTATTGCAGAACTTGAGTCTTTGATATGATTAATAAGAATTTTTTTTTTAAGTTCATTTGCCTCAACTGTGACATACTGATAATTGCAGCCCACATTGTAATATCAGGATCAGAAAAGTGAGATATCAAGGTATTTCACTGTCGTGTACATATGCCAGAGTCATAATTTAACTCCAATAAATCTTTTTTTAAATGCAAATTTAAAATTGAATCATGTCTTAAACCTTTAAAATAGTCAATTTAAATGCATTGAAATCAAATACAAATACCATTAATGTGTGAAGAATAGTGGAGTCAATTTTGGAGTTTGTTGGATTATGACCTCACTGAATAAACCTGGTAACAATATAAGATGAGTTTTGAAACATGGATTTGTGTTGGGTCAGTTCTTCCATTCAAATCTCACTTGATCGAGGTGATAAAGTACCTCGGTAATTAAGGTCCAATTCTGCAATTTCAAAGAAATCTTTGCTGTCTCGTAATGAAAGGAGGAGGATTTGAGAGTAGGGAAGATTCAAACAAGAGGACATGACGAGAATTAAGGGACAGAAGTTTAGGGGTAACATTAGGGGGAACTTCTTTACTCAGAGAGTTGTAGCTGTGTGGAATGAGCTTCCAGTGGAAGTGGTGGAGGCAGGTTTGATTTTATCATTTAAAAATAGATTGGATGGGTATATGGACGAGAAAGGAATGGAGGGTTATGGTCTGAGTGCAGGTAGATGGGACTAGGGGAGAAAAAGTGTTCGGCATGGACTTGAAGGGCCGTGATGGCCTGTTTCCATCCTATAATTGTTATATGGTTAAATGGTTATTTTCAAAATCTTGCTGTTAACTAACCCTCCATATTCCACCCACAAAGTCATAATGGATGGCATGTTATGTGGCTTGGTCTTAACATCGAAAGAGACTCAAAGCGCATCTCTGGAGAACATGCATAGGCAACTTTTCGGGTCACGACCCTTCTTCAGTCTGATTGTGGTGGTGGGTGCGGAGAAAGCTGGAAAAGAGATGGCGAGTTAAAGATAGATACAAATGAGGCGAGTGGGGTTGATAGGCAAATGGTTGGACAATGACCAGAGCTGAAAAGACAGTATGAGATAAGGATAGGAAAGCTGCCAATTATCAGGCCAGAGGAAGGAATATAGTGGAAGGGACTGGGGGTGGAGGGGGGAGGCAAGAAATGGGTGGCACACAGGGAAGGAAACGGGTAAAAATGGGGGAGGAAAGAGAAAAGAGTGTTATTTGTATATTAGTTACCTAAAAGTTAAGAGCTCAATGTTCATACCCAAGCTGAATACGAGGTGCTGTTCCTCTAATTTTGCCTGTGGCCTCACTTTGGCAATGGCGGCCTTGGACAGAAGGTCAGTATGGGAATGGGAAGGAGAGTTAAAATGGTTAGCAACTGAGAGATCCTGCAGGCCTTGGCAGACCAAGCACGTGTTCGGCAAAACGGTCGCCTAGTCTACACTTGGTCTCACCACATTACAGGAGGCCACATTAGGAACATCAAATGTAGTAAACGAGGTAAGATGAAGTGCACATGAACCTCCGACTTGGTTTGATGTGGTTCGCACTTGGAAGGACAGGGTCTTTCAAGATGGCCACGCCGTTGTGTTTGCCTGCCTGTTGTCGCCCGTCTGGACGTCCGTATGGCCTGCAGGCAATCTTGGTCTACGAACGCCAAACTCTCCTGGACATCCGAGCCTCTGCCGTCGATGTCTTCATCCGAGGCCCCGGACAAAGCTTCTTCTACTGTTCGCTCCTCGCTCGGCTCCCGGTGGGTGTGCGGGCTCGGCCTTGCGGCCGCCGCCGCACTCGCCAAAACAGGAGGCAGAGTAAACGCGCGGACACCCTGGAAAGGCTGAAAAATCTCGCCCATGCCCGCTCAACATCAGCCTACCTCGCCCAGTGCTGTGAAGTCAGATCTGGTGGGCCCTACCGCTCCATCCATCGGCGGTCCCTCGAGCCCAGGTATGCCTCTGTCCGGTCGATCTTTCCGGTCCATGGTCTGTCGGCCTGCGGGTTCCCAACCAGGCCATCTGTGAAACGCAGCGGCTTGGACTCCCTGAACCTCCGCCCGCTGGCGTGGGAGCCGTTAATGGACCACAATTTACCTGCAGTCCCTGCTAAAGTGGCCCTGACCAACACAAGATCCTTACTGAACAAAACCTTCATCCTCAACGTCTTCTTCACCGCACATGGATTGGACTTCTTATTGGTCACAGAAACCTGGCTTAATCCTGGTGAGCTTGCTCCACTCGTGGAACTCTGTCCTGATAACTGTAATTTTTTCAGCTCGCCTAGGCTCTCCGGACGCGGTGGGTGCCTAGCCACTGTGTTTAAGAAACATTTCAACTGCCGCCTCCTGAACGCTGATCATTTCTCCAGCTTCAAACATCAACTAATTATAGTAGGTCTAGTCTGTCCCCTTTTAATTGTTCTTGTGTATCGCCCACCAAAAATGCATAAAGACTTTATCACCCAATTTGCTGATCTTATCTCTAGCTTGTTGCCCAAATTTGACCGGGTCCTGATTCTTGGTGATTTTAACATTCATGTCTGCTGTCCCACTAAGCCTCTTGTGAGTGAATTTATGAACCTGGTTGTGTCCTTCAATCTGACACTATTTACCACTGCACCCACGCACAAGCTTGGCCATACACGCGACCTGGTGCGATCGTCTGGTCTCCCAATTTGTAATATAGAAATTATTGATGCTAGTTTGTCAGATCATAGTGCAATTTTACTTCGGAGTCACATGAGTGACTAGTGACGAGGGCTGGAGACGTTTTTTAAACGGTTCTCCCAAATGGAGCACCTCATTCAGAGGTTGCCCCAGAAACGCACACTCCGGGGGGGTGGGGGGGAGTCGTGTGGGCGGTAGGTTGCAGAAAGGCCATGCCGGTAGCACCTGGTAGAGGGCTGCTTAAAGCACCCTCATGCATGAGGTGAGTGCAGAGGGTCAGCTAAGTTCTGACCCCGACTCTGACGGAGACTTTGAACTTAGCGAAGAACGGCCGTTGTCAGAGGTCCATTATCTAGCAGCACGATTCACTGTCCCGTCAGAGTATGGAATGCCACTGGGAGAAGAGTTGGCCTTCATGATATAGAGGCTGCTGGATAGCACCCTCATTTAAAAGGCGCTTTCAGAGGGTCAGCTCAGTTCTGACCCGACTCTGACGGAGACTTTGTTGACTAGCGAAGAACAGCCGTTGTCAGAGGTCCATTCTCTGGCAGTATGATTCGCTGTCCAGTCAGAGTCTGGAATCACCAAGAAATAGGAGACCGGGGTAACTGCGAGTTGCTGAAAGTGCCAGCAGTGAACCGGGTGATATGGAGCCAGATGGGCGTGGGGAGCAGTGCCCAGGAAATGAAGCTGCAGAGAATCCTGAAATTAGTTCGCTCAGGAATCACGGCGTTCGCGAGAACGGTGGATGGACGGCATGTGTCGGAGACGCAGCAAGAGGTACTAGGGTTGCTTTGTAGCACCCATTTTGAGATAAATTGTCTCAGGGAAAGTGCCATTCGGCCCACCATTAATTCCAAGATTGCAGTATTTTTCCAGCCCAGCAACATACAGCCGGCCAACCTACTCTTCGGAGAGGACCTCGCCAAGACTGTCAAGGACATGGATGACGAGGCAAAGACGGTGGGCTTGATCAAGCCACCGGCAGTCGGCAAGTTTCCAAAAAAGAAAGTACCCCTACAAACGAGGCTTGACCAGGAACAAGTCAGCCGGCAATGCAGATGCGCAGGTGCATTCTGCAGCGGGAACATGGTCAAACATCGGCTTTCCCGCCAGGAGCCGGGTACAACGTCATCCACCAGGTACCAAGGAGGTAGGTGGGCCTGGTTCTCAGGTGCACATATCAAATGTGACACAACTTAAATCTGGGGTACATTACATCTGTTCTGGGATGAATGGAAGCAAATTACCTCAGCTCTGTTTATACAGAGTGTTATTCAAAGGTTTCAAATGGAGTTCAATCCAAATTGTGATTTGCACATTCAGCATGTTCCTGGGAGAACTATTCAGTTTTCATTAACAGAACAGATGGATGTTTAGACTGCGCTTGGAAGCTAAGGTGACAAAGGTGTAATTGTAAAGTTGGTTCACCAACCCCATCAATTTGTGTCTAATATTTTCCCAGGCTAAAAAAGGATGGGGGATGTAGTATAGACATTGTAAGATGGAATTGTCACTGCCAAGCAACTGGGTCAAGAGGATGCTATATGGCTACTATAGAGCTTAAAGATGCGCATTACTCAATGTCTGTTTATTTGCAGGATAAAGATTTGAAATTCACCTGGATGGATCAACTATGGCAACAAAATTGTTAAGACCTATTTCTGATTTGCAATGGTGGATTCACCATGTGTCCAGGAGTTATAGCAAGGTAATGCTTAACCAGCCTGCCATGATTTTGCAGATGAATGTCAGTGCACTCGGGTGGGGTGTCACGGATACGAGTTTCAGCTCTGGAGGCAGATGGACTGAGCAAGAGGCATCGCTTCTGCAGACATGGGCAATTAACTATATAAGAGGTTTTTATGGACAAGGCTTATTGCTCTAACAAATGTAATCTGCATGTTCAGTTTTCAGATTGACAATACTATGCAAGTGGCATATATATTAATCACATCGGTGGAATCAAGTCGGTATTTTGTGACAGATTGGCTAATCAAATTTGGGCCTGGTGCATTGAAAAAGATATTTCAGCTATTTATCTACCAGGTAGATTCTACATAGTAGCAGATGCCAAGTCACGAAAGTTCCATGACAAAACAGATTGGATGTTGAACCAGGAGGTGTTCAATAATATAGTACATATATGAATGCCAGATATTGATTTGTTTTGCATCAAGGTTCAACCATCAGCAGCCTAAATAGTTTTCATGGGAACCAGACCAGGGGGCAGTTGCAATTGATACTTTGTCGTTACATTGGGGTGGTATGTTTTATATATTTTCCTACCATTTTGCCTAATAGGTCAGAGTCTGCAAGAAATCAAGCAGGATGCTGCTTTGGGGATGCTTATAATACCTAATTGGCTGAATCAAGCATGGTTCCCTTTGATGTTACAGTTAGGGATCCAACCTCTTTTTGGTGGTTCCCAAGCATAGGAATTTACTAGAGCATCCGCTAACAAGGGAAAGTCATCTGTTATGTGATTGTATTGACTTGTTAATTTGCAGGTTTTAAGAAGGCCATACCTGGAGCAAGGACTGTCTGGGTGAACGGTGGACATGCTCACTGTAGCCTGGAGAAAGAGTACTCAAAAGGGGTATATTACTTATGTAAAAAAATGGGAGCAATATTGTGTACAAAATAATATTGACTATAGTACTGCAGGTATTGTGGATATTTTAGAGTTCCTGTTGACACTCTACGATGATGAGGGGCTCAGTTATAGCACCATTAATACAGCTTTAAGTGCTTTGTCCTCGTATGGTTTGGATGGGGTCAGGAAAGATCCTATTGGGTTTCATCATATCATAGCTGGATTGATGAAAGGAATTTCAACTCTAAACCTCCTAAACCCAGGTATATGGCGATCTGGGATGTAAGTGAGGTCATCAAGATGCTTTGACAGTAGGTTCCTGTCACGTCTCTGAATTTGCCAAACTAATCATGAAAGTGGTTATGCTCATGGCATTGGTTCAGCATAGCAAGTGCAGATTTTGCAAAAGCTTCTGCTAGACAGGATGGAAGTTGCTGAAGAGAATGTTATGTTATATATTTGCGTCCTGCTCAAACAGAGCAGGCCAGGTGTCACAGGTTTGTTAAAATTGTGTTTCAGCATAACCTACTGATCCATGTTTATGTGTAATGGCACATTTATTTTCATTATATTGAAGCTACAAAGACCTTAAGAAATGTGGAAACAGCATTGTTTATCAGTTACATGTAGCCACACAGGAGAATGTCAGTGCAGACTATCTCAAGGTGGTTTAAAGCAAATGTTGATTCAGGCAGGTATTAACACTGAAGTGTACATATCCTTTTCCACTAGTGCAGCAGCAACGTCGTCGGCTAGGGCGATGGATGTTCACATCGGCCATATTCTTACAGGTGCCGGGTGGTCAAATGAATTGTTTAAATTTGTTTTTACCATCGGCTGATTGCCGATCAGCGAGAGGCTGTTTGCAAATTCAGTATTAAGTCCTGTTTAGTTTCCCCTGGGATAGAGGGGTTACTGTTTGTTTTGATTATTCAAATCAATTGTTACTGCATGATACTCAAATTTCATGTTTAACGCATTATTGATTGTTTCTCATCGAAAGTCAATCAATGCAGTGAGAAGCCCGGATTTGGATCTGCGGCATAAAATCACAGAACTTTGAACCCTTCACGTAGTCACTCACGTGACTCCGAAGTAAAATAGTAAGATTAAACGAGAACTTACCAGTTTGAAGTTTGATCTTTATTTTATGAGGAGTTACGTTGGTGATTACGTGCCCGCCACGCCCAACCCTCTCTCGTAAAAAGGTCATATGGTAGTTCTCATGTTGCTCATCTTATTATGTTACTTCAAATATTGTGTTATCTGTGATTTCATACCGCTGTTTGAAGATTGACGTGCATGCGTCCTGACGGGTCTTCTTCACGTAATCACCAACGTAACTCCTCATAAAATAAAGATCAAACTTCAAACTGGTAAGTTCTCGTTTAATCTTACTATTATATTTGATG
The DNA here is from genome assembly GCA_038087875.1 of Malacoraja senta. NCBI lineage: Eukaryota > Metazoa > Chordata > Chondrichthyes > Rajiformes > Rajidae > Malacoraja > Malacoraja senta. Next base: position 88,291 of record JAXLNO010005925.1, read on the forward strand.
CATTTCTGCCTTTCTCTCCCTCAAAATCCCATCTTCCTGTTCGCTACTCCTGCTACATAAACTCTTCAATTGCCAGAAAGTTCTCTGAGACTCTCATAGCCGCCCCCGATATCTGCACCATTGAGGCGTCTCCCCTCCATCTTAGCACTGACGACCTCATTTCTTTATTCAATACCACTTGCTCTTCCATCCTGGATTCTGTTGCTCCTCTTAAAATGAAAAAGCCAAAGCCTAAAGTTTGGCCCTGGTTCAATTACACCACCAGAGCCCTAAGAAGAGAGTGCAGAAAATCAGAAAGGAAGTATAAATCTGATAAGCTTCAAATTTCCTTCGAACTTCTGAGAAACAATCTTCTCAAATACCAGGAAGCAGTAAAGTCTGCGAGAACACAATACTTTTCCGATCTTATTTCCAAAAACGCCCATAACTCCAAGGTCCTATTTAGTACCATTACCTCTGTCATATGTCCTGCCCCCAGTACCAACTTAGCTGGGTCCCCTGCTAAGTGTGAAGAATTTACTGCATTTTTCACCAGCAAAGTTGAGAACATTAGAAGAAATATTTCCCCTCCCATCTGTGACCTAGCTGTCTCATTGGTCTGTTCTTCTAAATTAGACTTTCCAACCCGTTACTCTATCCTCCCTGGTCACCATGATGAAACCTGCAACCTGCCCCCTCAACGTTGTCCCCACTGCCCTTCTGAAGGATGTCATTGCAATAGCTGGTCCCAGCATCCTCTCTGGCCACTGGTACTGTTCCAACCTGTTTCAAGCACGTGGTGGTGCAGCCCCTACTGAAAAAATCCTAACCTAGACCCCACCTTGCCTAGCAACTACAGACCTATTTCCAAACTGCCTTTCCTTTCAAAAGTCCTTGAAAATTTAATTCTAAATCAACTAATGCCTTACCTACACCAAAATACCATCCTGGAATGTTTCCAATCAGGTTTCAGGGCCCACCACAGCACAGCGTCTGCCTTGTTGAAGGTACATAATGACCTGCTTCTCGCCATCGACTCTGGAGACTGTGCAATCCTGCTCCTTCTCGACCTCAGCGCAGTGTTTGATACAGTGGACCACACCATCCAAATTGACCGTCTCTGGTATGGGGTTGGTATTGATGGCACTGCCCTGAGCTGGTTCGTTTCCTATCTCAAAGATAGGAGTTTCTCTACAAACGTAGGCAACTCTTTCTCCTCCCCAGCTAGCCTTTGCTGCGGGGTTCCACAAGGCTCCATTCTAGGCCCCATTCTCTTCTCTCTGTATATGCTCCCCCTAGGCCAAGTCATTCAAAGGCACAGCATTTCCTTCCACTGCTACGCAGACGATACACAACTCTATCTCCCCCTGAAGCCCAACAACCGATCAAATCTACTCAGCCTTACCCACTGCCTCGAGGATATAAAGTGTTGGATGGCCCAGAACTTCCTGCAACTAAACGAGAGCAAGTCTGAGGTCATCCTACTCGGCCCCTCGGACTCCACCAAAATGATAGCAGGCAGCCTTGGAAGCCTAACCTCCTTACTCAAACCGCACGTCAAAAATCTTGGCGTGATATTTGACTCTGCATTGAAGTTTGACAAACAAGTCAATGCTGTGGTAAAAGCTAGCTTCTTCCAGCTTTGCACGATAGCTAAAATCAAACCATTCCTCCAATTCAACGACCTTGAAAAGATCATCCACGCATTTATCTCCTCCCGCCTTGATTACTGCATCAGCCAATCATCCCTGTCGCGCCTGCAATTAGTCCAAAACGCCGCAGCGAGACTTCTGACGGGTACCCATAAAAGGGACCACATCTCCCCGATTCTGGCCTCTCTCCACTGGCTCCCAGTATGGTACAGAATCAATTTCAAGCTCCTCCTATATGTATACAAAGCCCTTAACGGGCTTGCCCCCACCAATATCAAAAATCTGCTAACCCACCATTCTACCTACAGGTCCCTCAGGTCGGCGGACTTGGGGCTACTGACTATCCCGCGGTCCAGGTTTAAGCTCAGGGGCGACGCGCTTTTGCGGTTGCAGCACCTAGACTGTGGAACAGCATCCCTCTTCTCATCAGAACTGCCCCCTCCATCGACTCCTTTAAGTCTATTTCTACTCACATGCGTTTCTTGAGGTCCTCTGAGGGAGCGCTGTATTTATGTATTTACGTATGTATTTTTAGATCTATGTACAATTGTATGTAGCACATTAGTACCTGCACTGATGTAAAGCCTATAATAACATTGACTTGACTTGACTTGACTTGACTTACCTCTTCAGGCATTCTCACAGTTTTTGTCTTTTCATCTCTGGCCTTTGTCCAAACATCTTCCAATCTAATAAGCCCCTCAACATTATCCTATCATTTGCCAGGCTTTGCCCTGTCCCCACCTCTCTTCCAGCATTCTCTACACCCCCCCCCCTTTCATAATCAGCCTAAAGAAGTGAAGAAGGGTCTCAACCTGAAACGTCACCTGTCCCTGTTTACTTAAGATGTTACATTACCTGCTGAGTTACTCCAGCATTTTGCGTCTCTCTTTTTGTAAACTAGCATCTGCAGTTCCTTGTGTTTCCATTTTAACATCATGTTGGTTTGGATCACCTTACACATCTTAGCTAGATGATTCTAATACGTCATCCCTTCATCAACTGTTATGTACAATTTAAGCCTCCATAACGGAGGATTCCATTTTGAGATCATGGAATATTCTGAAGGTTGCAGATTTGATAACCAAACGACCCATCAAGGATTTAGTGGATACTGACCTGGCTTCTCCAAAATTATACATTCAGTAAATCAATACATTTAAAAGGTACCAGAACATTTATCGGCATGGTGGCACAGCGGTAGAGTTGCTGCCTTACAGCGCCAGAGACCCAGGTTCGGTCCTGGCAACAGGTGCTGTCTGTACGGAGTTTATACATTATCCCCGTTTCCTGTGTGGGTTTATTTCAGGTGCTCTGAATTCCTCCCACAATCCAAAAAAAGTACAGGTTTGCAGCTTAATTGACTTTGGCATAATTGTAAATTGTCCCTTGTGTGTGTAGGATAGTGTTTGTGTGCGGGGAGTGCTGGTCGGCATGGATTTGTTGGGCCAAAGGGCCTGTTTTAGTGCTATTTTTCTAAACCAAACTAAAATTAACTGTGGAAACTCGCTGTCAACTACACTGAGTTCATCACGGTTCTTCAGGAAATTAAGAGGGATTTGTCCTGCCCAGACTATGTAGCTAATTCCTAATGCTTTCAAAGCTAACTGTAATGGATAATAAATACCACATGGCTAATACTATTCACATTCCAAGCACATTTTCTTAAAGAGAAGCTAAATTGGGGAAACATTAATTTGAAGCTACAATTTCTCAACGCCATTTAATGATTCCATTTGCAGGGTAATTACATGGCTGTTACATTTGCAGTCGGAAGGAAAGTAACCTGCAGATACCCACTTCATACCTGCTGAATAAATAATGGCGAGCAAAGAAAAAGTGCAAACAGAAAATATTCCACATACAAATAGAGAATTGCTGGTTATATTCAGCAGGCCAGTCAACATCTGAAAAATATATAATTTAAATATAATTAAGCATCTGCACAAGATGTTATAGTATCTCAGCATCTCGGTCAGCATCAGTGGGGGGAATGGATAGATAACGTTTCAGGTCGGGACCCTTCAAGAAACAAGAATCTAGAGTGTTTTATTGTATATGTCCCGAAACAGAACAATGAAATTCTTACTTGCAGCACAACAGATATATAAACATAATACTCATTAGACATCATACTAAACAACAGAAAGTCATTTTAAATATAAAAACACATAAACAATATAGTGCAAAGACAAAAACAGTGCAACCCAAGTCACTAGTGCAATCAAGGCAGTTTGTAGTTTAGAGTTTAGTTGGAGTTCATGGTGTTCAATAGCCTAATGGTTATTGGGAAGAAGCTGCTCCTGAACCTGGATGTTACAGTGTTTGGACTCCTATACCTTCTTCCTGATGGCTGGAGTGAAATGAGAGTGTGGCCAGAGTGGTGTGGGTCCTTGATGATGCTGGCTGCGTTTTTGAGGCAGAACCTCCAATAAATCCCTTGGATGGTGGGGAAATCAGTTGCTGTGATGGACTGGGCAGTGTTCACGAGTCTTTGCAATCTTCTTAGGTAGCCCAAAAAGCTGGTAAAACTCAGCGGGTGAGGCAGCATCTATGGAGCGAAGGAATAGGCGACGTTTCCGGTCGAGACACTTCTTCAGACTGATGTCGGGGGGGGGGGCAGGAAAAGGAAAGGAAGAGGTAGATACAGTAGGCTGTGGGAGAGCTGGGAAGGGGAGGGGAAGGAAAGAAAAAGAAAGGACTACCTGAAATGGGAGGTCAATGTCTTTGTTCCTGAGCTGATTGTAGTAGGGGAGATAACGCTGGAAAGGAAAGATGGGGGTGATGAGTTACTCCAGCACTCTGAGCTTTGCTCAAAATTCCAGCATCTGCAGTTCCATGTGCCTTGATAATAAAGCATCTATTCTGATGAGAGTCCTATTTGAAACATTAATGCATCTCTTCCTTGTGTGGGGTGAACAATGACTTGGATAATATGGGTTAAACATTTGCAAAAGATATGTTTTAGAATTTTCAATGTTGATTTCAGCTGTTTAGCATGTCCTTTTTCTTCCTTTCACATCTAACATTACTGTACTTACTGGAAGGCATGGGATTGAATGAGTCAATAGAGAAAGGAAGATATTAGAATTGAAGTTGATGAGCTAGTATTAAGTGGTATTTTTGTTTTTGGTCAAACTAACACCACCATAAAGAAACCAAGCGATTTAGCTGCAACATCTTGTGATTAATCAACATATTAGCGGCTATAGTATTTCATAAAGATGCCTTATGCCAGCTAGAATTACATTGACTCTTAGCCTGGGGATAGTAAGTTGACAAATAATTGAAAGAATGGATTGTCTCCATCAATTGCAATCCTTTCAGTGGGAACATTCTATGTAATAATCATTGGCACTTCATTTAATGCCCTCCACTCATGCGAGGTAACATTCACAAGAAATACGACCCAGAATAATAAACCACAATTGTCTTGTACCATGTAAGAAAATAGGTTTTGGACTGATTTTTTTAAGGTAATGGCTTTGTAATACTTATTGTACGTGCAGAAAATTCCCTACTGCCATTTTCATTTAGCATTATGTACCGTGCACTGACTTGAATAAATCTAAATGTTGCTTCGATGGCTATAGCTCTTTCAGTCTTGTCTTAATCATTTCAGTTATAATACACGTCTTCAATAATCCCAAGAATCAAACCTTCGGGAGAAGGTTCTTCTCATTAATGTGCAAAGTCCATAGAGTAGTTTGGCCCAACTCCTACATGCTGACCAATATGTCCATCTAAGCTAGTCCCATTTGCCCACCTTAGGTCCATATTTCTCTGAACCTAATACCCTGAAACCCCTCTGCATTATGTACCACAAATACTTGGATGGGAATAGCCAAATTCATTTCATCATCATGGAAAACATTAGCGACGCAGTGGTGGTGGTTTCCGATGGGAACGGTGACGGACGCACCACACATCTCTGTCCTCCAGATCCTGCAGACATCCGCCGCTGGAAGTCTAGGATTTTGGTGTGTGTGCTTGATCATAATTCCTTACAATGCTATGTATGACAGTGATCGCAACTTCTACGGAAGTGTGGATGGCCGTTGGCTCGCTTGAAGCTCATCCGCCCTTTGGCAGGTCTTGTTTTTGGTCCTGCTGGGTGTCCACAGCCCCCTCCTCACCTGGTAAACCACGTGGGGGAGACGGTTTAGTCGCCGACTATCCGACCATGGAGCAGGTAGCACGGGATTACATGGTACCCGTGGCGGGGGGAATTCCCCCTGATCTGACCTGATATAGCCAAAGAAACACTCATAAAATATTAATAATACCCATGGCTCTGTTATCCATTTGATGATAACATCCACTAGATAAAATAAACTCACCTGCCATTTTGGCAGATTGTTTACTGTTCATTTGCCAAGCCTCCTTCAGCAGCAACTCCCAAGATGATTCTTACAATGTTACATGAAAGCCAACACAAGCTTAATGCACAGCACCTCATCTTCCACTTGGGTACATCACATATGCAGACGACAAGCTGCTGTTCCTTGACCACAGCTCCATGTTCAACACCATCAATTCCTCTAAATTTATCATCAAACTCGGAGAACTGAGTCTCTGCTCATCCCTATTAATTGGATCTTCGAGATTGCAGACCGCAATCAGAATGTATTCCTCAAGTAGCCATCAACACAGGAGCACCTCAAGGCTGCGTTCACTGTCCACTGCTCGACTCTCTCTATACTTATGACCATGCAGCCAACATTAAATACCTTCCATCTGGCATATAAATTCATGACAGTGAGATTTAAAAATCATGTTATATTGTGAATTCTTGTGTGAATGGGATTAGTTTGTTATTTGGATACTTAGGCTATTTAAAAAAAATATCCTTTTCTTAAGAAATGGAATCTACAGGACATTCTTAATGGGAAAGTAGTGGGCAGAAAGGCATGTCATGCGTGGTTTGAAGAGCAAAAACTTGTAGTTTACAATGCCAAAATTGAAAAGTTGAGGAAAAACAAGGTGTACAGAGTTGCTTATTGGTTGCTTATTGGTTACAATCTGAGGAGTATGATGATGCTACTGATTATGATATGCTAATGTACCAGCTAGCAACTGATCTTCTCCATAAAGACTTGGTCTATTGCTAGAAATTGTAATTTATTTACCTATCTGTTACGGACTTACAGAATATAATACAATAATATTAAAGTTCTGATCTTGAGAATATCAATTTTTTTAAATTAAGGCAGTCTTTATTGCCTTAATTTTCAAGGCAGTTTATTACTATTTCCGTCACAACGGTCAATTTTGTAATTAACTACAATTAGGTAATTAACTAATTATATGCTTTAATTTCAGGTCATCCAAGTAAGATGTTTTATATTTGTTTCAGAATGCTTCATTTTACTTCGGAGTCACGTGAGTGACTACGTGAAGAAGACCCGTCAGGGCGCATGTGCGTCACAGAGACGCTCCAGGAGGAGTAGTGCAGGAGGGAAGCCATATGGAAGGCTCCGCTGGCAGTGCCTAGGAGAGGTCTGCTTCATAAAGCCATACTCCAGGAGGAGTTGTGCAGGCGGGAGGCCGTGGGGACGGCTCCGCTGGCAGTGCCTAGGAGAGGCCTGCTTCACAAAGCCACCCTCCAGGAGGAGTTGTGCAGGCGGGAAGCCTTAGGGAAGGCTCCGCTGGCAGTGCCTAGTAGAGGCCTGCTTGAAAGCACCCTCTTTGCAAGCGGTGAGTGCAGAAGGGCAGATACGCTCTGACCCTGAGTCCGACGACGACTTCCAAAGGGAGGGCAGGCAGCTGCCAGAGCTGACACTGTGTGCAGCACGGTTTGCCATGTCGTCGGACGCTGGTGAGCCTCTGGGTGAGGAACTTGCCACCAGCATAAATTACCAAGTCTCACATCAGCTACAGGAGCTGACAATGGATGAGACAGTAAGGAAGAATGAAGCCCCAATCAACTGTGGACTGTTAAAAGTTCCTGTTGGGAACAGGAAGAATTGGGGCAAGATGGGCATACTAATGAGAGCCCAGGAGCATGTCAAGCTCCAGCATAATTTTAAAGTTGCTGGCATCTGGTATAATGAGCTTTGCCAGGATGGTGGATGGAGAGGCCATGACAAATTACAACAAAAGGCGCTATTGTGGAGTGCCCACGTTGAGATCAACTGCCTTCGCAAGACTGCAATTAGACCAACCATCAATTCTAAATATGCTTCACTCTGCCAGCCTGGCACTGAGCAACCGGCACAGCTGTTTGGCGAGGATTTCGCACAGCAGGTGAAGGAGCTGGAGGAGAAGTATCCCTATAAGCGAGGAGACTGGTCCGGGCAAGGGACGAGTCCAGCTACGATGCAGCACAGTTGGCGTTTGGCTGTAGCACCGCCAGGGAAGGTGAGATATCCAGCTCGAGGCCGGGGAAGAATGCCAGGTGGTAAGGAGGTAAGTGGGTCTGGTTCGCATGTAGACAGATCTAATGTGATACCTCAGATATGTTTATACTGAAGGTTATAGAAGGATATAGAACAAAGCTTAATGCAAATTCTGATTTACCCATGCAACATGTCCAAAAAGGAGTTTGACTTCAGTATCACTGAACAATTGGAAGTTCAGTTGTAACTTGCAAGCTTATGTAATAAAGGTGTAATTGCTAAGGCAGTTTACCAATGCCATCAGTTTGTGTCCAATATCTTTCCCAGACAAGCAAGGATGGGGGATGCTGAATTAAATTGGACCTGAATAGTCTTAATCCTTTTGTAGGGTATAGACATTTTAAGATGGAAATGTTTGTGAAGGAGATCTTAAAGAAACGGATTCAGTGTCTGTTCGTTTGCAGGATAGAAGATTTAAAATTCAGCTTGATGGGGCAATTATTGCAATACAATGCACTGCCTAATAGTTTGTCTTCAGCTCCTAGAGGGATTACAAAGCTGTTAAAACCGATTCTAGGCATGATGAGAAGTCGAGGGCGTGTGCTCATGGCTTAACTAAATAATATCTTGATTGTAGGACAATCAAAGGAAACAGCTGAAGCATCAGTGGCAGTTGGTAAAAAACATTTTTTAATTGGGCTTCATAAGCTATCCAGAGAAAGCTAAATTTATACCTGTGACACAAATTGACTAGTTGGGTTCACAATAGACTTAATGAACATCATTGTGACCTTGCCCAGGCAAAAAAGGGTAGAGCTAATTAAGAGCTGTATCAAGTTAATTGCTGACACACAGCCTTCAATTAGCCAGGTGACAAGTCTGCTGTGGTAATGGCTGGCAGCATTTCCAGCAGTTCAATATGGCCACTTTATTATCTACAATTACAAAGGTCAAAGGAACAAGCATTGAGGATACATTGGGGTCATTATAATAGACCTATGCTTCTATCAATAGAGGCTGTTGCTGATGTACAATGGTGGATTCAGCATGTGTCCACTAGTAGTTCCAAAGTGTTATTGGACCAAGCTTCCATGATTTGCAGACAGATGTCAGAGCACTTGGGTAGGGTGCTACTGATACAAGATCCAGCTGTGGAGACAGATGAACATTGCTTCAGCAAACATGGGGAATTAACCAAGAGTATTTTATGGACTCAAGGCTTATGGCACTAACTAAACTAGTTTGCATGTGCAGTGCAAAATAGACAACACTACAGCAGTTGCTGATATGAATCACATGGGTGGAATCAAATCGTTATCATGTGACAGGTTGGCAAATACAATTGGACCTGGAGTAGGGATAGAGAGATTTGGATTGGAGCTATCTATCTGCCTGGGAAACTTAATGTAGTACCAGATGGCAGCTCACGAAAATTCCATCATAACACAGAGTGGATGTGGAACCAGGATGTGTTCAAGAACATAGTACTTCTATATGGAAGGCCAAAATATGTTTCATAGGCACCAGATCCAGGAGCAGTGGCAATTGATGCTTTTTCACTAAATTGGGATATGTTTGTGTACATTTTCCCACCATTCTGCCTCATAGGTCGGTGTTTGAGAAAATCAAGCAGGATGCCGCTTCAGGGGTTTTGGTGATACCAAATTGCCTGATTCAACCATGGTTCCCTTTGATGTTACAGATAGCGATCCAACCTCTTTTTGCTGATTCCAAACAGTAGGAATTTGCTGGAGCATCCAGTAACGCATTAAGTTCATCCGTTATGTGATCGTATGGATCTGTTAATTTGCAGGTTTTAAGAATGCCTTACATTGGTCGAGGACTTTCTAGGCGAACGGTGGATATACTCACTGCAGCCTGGAGAAAGAGTACTCAAAAACAGTATATGACTTATGAAAATAAAAATTTAAAAAAAATGGGAACAATATTGTGTTCAAAAAAATATTCAATATGATACTGTAGTTATTGAAAATGTGTTAGAGTTTTATCTACACTTTATTATGATGAGGGTCATAGCTATAGTGCTATCAATACAGCTAGAAGTGCTTTGTCGGCATATCTTGTAATAGGTACACGGACACAAAGTATAGGATCTCACCCTCTCATATCTAGATTGATGAAAGGAATCTTTAATTCCAAAACGCCTAAGCCTAAGTATATGGTAATCTGCGATGTAAGCGTTGTTCTTAACATGCTTTGTCATTGGGTCCCTGTCACGTCTATAACTTTGCTGAATTGGCTATGCTAATGGCATTGGTGTCAGTACAGAGAGTGCAGACTTTGCAAAAACTTCAGTTCGAGAGAATGGAAGTGAATACAGAGAATGTTCTGTTTTATATTTCTGACCTGCTCAAACAAAGCAGGCCAGGTGTGACAGGATTTAAGATTGTGTTCTCAGCATATCCTACAGCTCCATGTTTATGTGTAAGGACACATTTGTTACATTACATTGAAGCCACAAGGGCTTTAACACAAGAAGAAACAGGATTATTTGTCAGTTACAAGAAGCCAACATAAAAGAGTGGCAGTTCAGACTATCTCAACGTGGTTAAAGCAAGAGTTGGTTCAGGCAGGAATTAACATTTATGTGTTTACATCTGATTCCACTAGCGCAGTAGCAACATCCGCGGCCAGGGCGATGGACATTCCCATCGACCATATATTAAAAGCCGCAGGTTGGAAAAATGAACTTGTGTTTCAGCAATACTACCATCGGCCGAGTGCCGATGGAGGGCTGTTTGCCAACTCAATATTGAGTGCTGTTTCTATTGTTTAAAGTCTGTTTTCAATACTGTTTCATTCTGTTTCGTTTGTTGCCCCTACATTAAGAGGGTTTATTGGTTGTTTTATGACCAAAAATAAAACTCTTTGTTTTTCCATGATATGCAATGTCATGTGTACAGCATTATTGATGATACTCAGAGTCAATCGATGCTGTGAGTAGCCGGGATTTTGATCTGCGGCATAAAAACCACAGAGCTTTAAAATCTTCACGTAGTCACTCACGTGACTCCGAAGTAAAATAGTAAGATTAAACGAGAACTTACCAGTTTGAAGTTTGATCTTTATTTTATGAGGAGTTACGTTGGTGATTACGTGTCCGCCACGCCCAACCCTCTCTCATAGAAAAAAGGTCATAATGGTAGTTCTCATGTTGATCATCTTAATATGTTACTTCAATTATGGGGTTGTCTGTGATTTCATACCGCTGCTTTGAAGATTGACGCGCATGCGCCCTGACGGGTCTTCTTCACGTAATCACCAACGTAACTCCTCATAAAATAAAGATCAAACTTCAAACTGGTAAGTTCTCGTTTAATCTTACTAATCTATATTAACTGAAATTTCATTCAGTTCTCTTGATTTTTAAGAAAGTTATGGGCTTTTGACTGTTCTCGATCACAGCTTTTGTGTTAAGTTAATGGAAAAGCAATAGGGAACAAGATGCTAATTTCCAAGGATGAAAATGGCCATAACTATTTTAATACTGAAGTTATGAAAGTGAATTAGGCATCAAATTAAACTTCTTTTTATGCTTTATCTGATGGGATAAATTGCAGACTTGATTTTAAAAATCTCAAAATGTTGTAACATTGCTAAACAATACCACCGATCTTAGATGCATAACAGGTAACAATGAGTCAGAGTACAGGAGGTACTGACTGAATGGTGCCAGAACAATAATCTTGCTTTCAAGCTTAGCCAGACCAAAGGAGCTCATTGTTTAAATCAGGAGGGAAAAGTGGGGATCCACAAACTTCTCCACATCGAAGGGGTGGTGATGGAGAGAGTAAACAGCCTCAAGTTCCTAGGCAGGCATGTCTCTAGAAATCTGTCCTGAGAGCAGCGCATCGATGCAATCTCATGGAAAGATCATCGATTCCTCTACTTCCTTCACCGGGTGGCGCCCGTAATGGCTGCCTCGTCAGCAGTCTGTCTCGTCCCTTCTCTGTTTTTATTATTTTAAGTATGTCTTGAATGTTTGTTTTAATGTCTCTTGGTATGTTTTATGTGGGGGGTCAGGGGAATCTTTATCCAGTCACTTACCTCGACGGAGATGCAATTTTTCTCCATGTCGCATCACCATCCCCCCCTTTATGGCCTACAACGTGGAGCGATGCGGCGTTTCCTGGAGACCAGCCAGGAGCTTCAAGTCGCGGGCACGGCACGGACTTAGCATCGCAGAGCCTGGGATCTTTTGCCGAGGATCGCCAGTGTAGAAGCTCCGACCACGGGGCCTGCGGACTTTAACACCATGAAGCAGCGGTCTCTGGTAAGAAGCGGCCAACTCGGGAGCTCCATGTTCTGATCCATCCTGACGTCGGAGTTTTGATCATCCCGACGAGAGGGCTTGAACAGCGGACCATTGGCAACGGCAAGTGCGGAGGGTTCAGCCCCGGGTGAACAAAGGAGGAAGATGACTGAACTTTATTGCCTTCCATCACAGTGAGGAATGTGGATTCCACTGTGGTGGATGTTTATGTTAAATGTTATTTTATGTGGCTGAATTGTATATTGTTGTTTTTCTCAATTAGTATGGCTGTATGGTAACTCAAATTTCACTGTACCTTGATTGATACATGTGACAATTAAATTGAATCCTGAATCTTGAATCTTGGAGATTAAGGAGATTTGAAAATGTCAACAAATACACTATCGAACTTCTATGGCCAGATGGTAGAGAACATACTGATTGGCTGTATCATGGCCTGATAGGGCAACTTAAATACCAAGACACAAATGAGGATGCAAAGAGTGGTAATCTTTATCTGTTCCATCGCAGGTACTGACACCCCCAGCATTGAAGGTATGATCTATAGGAGGCACTTCCTCAAAAAAACAGACAATATCATCATTAGTTCTCTGTGCTCCAAAAAATCAATATTCACATCCACATTCACAAATATTTCTGTTCATTATTTGTTCTGCTGATGTACATCCATTTCACGTTATTCTTCTGTCTCCAGACTCTTGCACATCACTCCTCCTTGGCTCGAACTTTGTAAGTAAGGCTTTGTGAATGTCCTCTGCCTTGTTGTGTTCCCTCTAACCACCTAAATTGTTCAATCATAACGTTTGTAAGACCTTTTTTAATGTCTTTAGGGGCAACTTTTTAATGCCCCTAACTATATCTCTGCTGTTTATTACATGTACAGGTAGCTCTGCTATAACACGTGTTTTCATAACACGAACACAACAGAGCAGAAGACATTCGTGAAAACTTGATGAATTTAGCATTCTGTATTGCACTGACTGAAATGGTTATCATATGTTTTGTATCAGAAACTAGAGAACCACTTAAAAGTGACTTTGCAAATTGACAAGCAGTAAAAAAAAAAGTCTGTCTTGGAAAAATAATAGTCTAGGGAAAAGAAACATTTTCCATGTAATCTCCCCTCAGTTATCAGACTCCATTGTCTTTTAAGAACCAGTCTGTCAGTTTCACCACATGTGGACATTGAAATTGACAAGCAATTGCTTCTATTGAAACTTGTGCAATGATACTCCATTAAACAATGTAACATACAGCCTTTAGCATTTTTCGCTTGCAAAACGAAACATAGCTTTTAAAAAACTGTTTTTGAAAATCCTGTGGGAGAAATAACTTTGTTATTGTAAGTCTGAAACACTCTAGCCCCAAACCCCTTTTGCACATGGGCACAGATGTTTTTATAACACAATTTTCTGTAACACAGGGTTTCATAGTACTACAACTATCGCATTATAGCAGAAGTGCCTATATATATTTTTGGCAGAAGCATTCTGGACATGTTCCACTTTCAAGGCTTTATCTACATTCAAGTTGTGAATCTTGCATAACTCTGTCAAGAATCTATCATACTCTATGTAACTCATTTCCCAATATCATTAGGCCATCATCCATCATGACTTTCCTGCAAAATAACTCTCAAACAACCTTTCCTCTTCCATTCATGATTAATAGAAATAATAGCTCAGAGACTGTAATTATGCTCCTAGAACTAATCCCCCTTAGTCTAGTTCAGTAAAACACTGAGTCAAGCACTGGACCACTAAACTTTATTTTATGAAACAATAACGAACTCCCTATACAATACCTAACCACCGCGGGTTCGATCCTTGTCTCTGCTTGTCCAGCCTTGTGCAAGCAGACACCTCTAAAAGGTTACACAGTCCCAAGTGCCCCTCCAGAAGATCGACATTGATCCTAGTGGGGATCACCTTTTATAGGTCATCGGTCCCTGCAGGGCAGAACTACATGGGGGTGGTAGCCCCTACAAACAAATCACAGATATCGATTACATTAACGTGTTATTGACAGTTCCCCAACCCAATTACAAATCGCTCCATTACAAAGTTTCTACAGAAGCTTCTGGAAAGAAGTCAGTTAATTAAGTAATGCAACATTCTCCCAGGGAGTAGAAACAATTCAAACAAGGCTTCACACTTCCGCCAATCATCAAACAGTAACACAAACACCTTGCAACATTATTAACAGTATTTATAACCCTTCTGCAGTGGGCCAATCCTGATAATCCATTTGCAACATCTTTGAACTCTTCTGCAAAGTCTTTAACATTTTAACAATAGAGAGGACATCTGGATCTTTCCCCATCCTGCATATCAATCTAGGGTTCGGACTAGCTCACAGCATGTAGCTTTTCACAGACAGAGACCAAGCAGGCCCTGCAAATGCAATGATCCTCCATTTTATACTAACTTTAATTTAGTCAATATTAACATTCCTCCATTTCTCCGGAAGTGGCGGCGCTGTTGAACAGCAGCGGCTCGCCTGCAGTCCGTCTGTTTTTACTTTTGTTGTTGTTTTCTTTTGTCCTGTTTTAGTTAAATTTTAGTTTATTGGATTGTGTATGTGTGGGGGGGGGGTGAAATATGATTTTTATCTCTTCCTTCGGGGGAATGCGACTTTTTCTTGTCGTATCCCCCTTCTCTGCCTCCGTCTGCGCTGAGGCCTAATGGCGGAGCTGATGGCCTCCAACTGCGACCGACCGACCTCGAGGCTCCGGAGGCAGAGCCAGGACTTACCAACGCGGGGCTGGCCGACTTCGGTGCTGCGGTGGCATTCCGGCGTTCCGGCAGTGGCGACCAAAGACACTGGTGGCGACCTGAATCCGGAGGCTCGGCCGCGGGCCCAGTGGACGACATCATCGGGAGCTCACAGGTCACAGGTGGGTGACCTGTTTTTCTGAAGCTCCCGCAACTACAGCTGCGTCCGCTGGACTGGAGGGCGGCAGCTTCGACCATCCCGGGCCGCTGAGTTTGAACCGGCCCGTCGTGGAGCACGGATTCAGCCGCGGGACTGACTTACCATCACCCAGCGGGGCCACAACATCAGAAGCCTGGATTGCCTCAGCGCAGAGGAAGAACAAAGATGGAAGAGACAGAGACTTTAAGACTTTCGCCTCCATCACAGTGAGGAGGTGCCTGGTGAACTCACTGTGGTGGATGTTAATTTGTGTTTATTGTGTGTTTTGTTATTTATTATTATATGTATGACTGCAGGCAACGAAAGGTCTGAATGACAAATAAAGGAATCTCTCTAATCTCTCTAATCTCTCTCCTTACCCAGTTCTTTATAAGGACATAGTCTCCAGGTCTCACTTTAGTTAAAGCTGCTAATAAAGGCATCTCACTATATGCTGTTTTTACTCTACAGTGTGAGTCTCTCAATGCTCTGGTCAAAGCTAGAATGTAGTGGGTCATCTCCGCAGTCATATGATGGAAGTTAATTATTTTCATTGCATTCTGATTCCAAGGTGTTCTTAAGAGTTTACCATAAACAATTTCAGCAGGGCTCAGTTTAGATTTCCCTACAGGCATGACTCTCATCTGAAATAAAGCTATGGGGAGTAATTTAATCCAACCAAGTCCAGTCTCCACTTATAATTTCCGTAGCACGTCAACAGTTTCGCACTTTTCACAACACAATCGCACAATCAATCCTTTCAATCGAGTACCCAAATTCCTCTACAGTCTTCCACAATCCACACAATCTCAACTTCAACAATTTTTACAATCCTCAATCATCAAAAAGTTATGGTGCTCCAGTGCACAATCAAACACAGTCAAATACAATCAAACACACTTCTGCAGCCAGTTTCCTATACCCAGAGCAACCTTAATCTAAACACATGCAAATAAGCTCCAAACACGCGAGCAAAATCATACACAGATAAGAGAATATACCACTTATTACTATCATACAAAACCATATAAAATACAAACATACATCTAAGATCGCATTTGTTAATTGTACAGTTCTAAAAGCAAATCACAGTATATTTTAATCCCTCCTCGTGGTGTTTTCAACCAACTGAACAATTCCCCTGATACAGCGATCGGAAGGGTACGAACCCCTGGTTGAATAGCCACAAGTCGGACTCCAATTATAATAGCAGTCTTAATCAAACTATGTTCTTATACAGTCGATTCGAACCACTATTACAACAGTGTATCTAACATGCAAAATTTAAATCAAAGGCAATACAAAGTAAATACAATGGAACAATGGCAAATCCTAAATACAGCTTCAAATTTTTTTAATATACACAGGTTAACCTAGATGAAAACATATACACTTTACAACATCCAGCTCCCAATATGAGAACCTGGAATATGAACTAGCCAACACCTCAATATGAGGTCCTGAATTTGGTAAATACAGATTGAAAAATGTTCAGCTCGTTTTATTTCTTTATCCAATTATCTTTTTAATATGCAAGTTCAAAATTTTTTTTTTTTATGCAGACGTCTTTATGGTTATGAAATTCTCAGGATTGGTTAAAGGTATTTTCTGTTAATTTATACTTTAACCACTGAGTTCCTGGTACCTTAACGAGACTCCTTCCCCATCTTTTCAGAGATCCAGATATTACTCACACAGGAGAGGACTCAAACCCTCATAGACTCACCTTTGGCTTCTTCCTTTCCACCTGCTTGGTACCGGGTCTCAGCACATGGTCACTTCACACTGGCGGTCGATGCCGATTTTTAGAGTGCCTTTCCAATTTGCACCCCCAGCAACGACGCAGTACTTCACCTCTTCGTACTGTTCCGACCCAGTCCTGTATCTTCAAATATCCAGCCAATCGGATATCCCAGTCTGGGCAGGGCCTCAAACCCCTCAACTACTTTTGATGTCAGGCCAACTCAATGATACCTGACGTTTAGATTTTGCAACAGCTGTTGACTAAAGGGCGTCAAACCCCCAAAAAGGCAAGGATGCCTTCAGTGCTTGCTAGACTACTGTTCTCCGATCTCATTGGGAACCCCAACACAAATGCACGAATAATTGATCCGCTCTGACTAGCGAATTGGGAAAACCGATGCGAAAACCGCACTGATGCGCCGATTTCTCCCCTCGCAATCTGGAACAGCTCAACACCCTCGATCGCAAACTTATGTCTGGGGGTCTGTTGAGATCCCGGACGAGCTCCCAATGTAATTATGCTCCTAGAGTTAACCCCCCTTAGTCTAGTTCAGTAAAACACTGAGTCAAGCACTGGACAATTAAACTTTATTTTATGAAACAATAACAAACTCCCTATACAATACCTAACCACCATGGGTTCGATCCTTGTCTCTGCTTGTCCAAGCCCTTCAGCCTCATGCAAGCAGACACCTCCAAAAGGTTACGCAGTCCCAAGCGACCCTCCAGAAGATCGACAATGATCCTAGTGGGTGTCACCTTTTATAGGTCATCGGACCCTGTGGGGCAGAACTACATGGAGGTGGTAGCCCCTACAAACCAATCACAGATCTCAATTACATTAAAGTGTTATTGACAGTTCCCCAGCCCAATTTCAAATCGCTCCATTACAATGTTTCTACAGAAGCTTCCGGAAAGAAGTCAGTTAATGAAGAATGCAAAATTCTCCCAGGGAGTATAAACAATTCAAACAAAGCTTCACACTTCAGCCAATCATCAAATAGTAACACAAACACCTTGCAACATTATTAACAGTATTTATAACCCTTCTGCCGCGGGCCAATCCTGATAATGTATTTGCAACACCTTTGAACTCTTCTGCAAAGTCCTCATACATTTTAACAATGGAGAGAACATCTGGATCTTTCCCCATCCTGCATATCAATCTAGGGTTCAGACTAGCTGGCGCCAACTCACAGCCTGTAGCTTTTCACAGACAGAGACCAAGCAGGCCCTGCAAATGCAAAGATCCTCCACTTTATAATAACTCTAATTTAGTCAATATTAACAAGACCAAATTACACAGTTTTTATTTTCTCAGACCAAACGATCCAAAAATCAAACTATGAGCAAACATAGACAAAGAGACTTTTATGTGGAGCACCTGCACTCTGTAGGTAACATCCACCTCTTTTCGGTTTCTATATTGTTTCAAATCCCCTTCCCATTTTCATACCAATCTATCTGTCCCCAGCCTTTTCCACTGCCACAGTGAGGCAAACACAAACTTGAAGAGCAGTAATTTTCATATTCTCATATTCTGCTTGGGTAGTCTACATCCCAGTGGTTTGTATATTAAATCTCCCAATTTCAGGTAACCCATTCTCCCCCTGTGATATTTTCCCATTCCAACTGATCCATTGGGTTTACTTTCATATTTTTTTCCTTTTATGGGGACCCGGCATGGGGGGACCACCATGAAGAACAATGGAGGACCCGGTGTGGTGGGACCGCCGTGAGGGACAGTGCGAAAACTTTTGTTTTCACTTTTAATTTCAAGTTTTTGTGTACCTTGTGTGTTGTGACTGTCAGCGGACCAATTTCCCTCAAGGGATGAATAAAGTTTTATCGTATTGTATCGTATCATATCTCCCCCATCCACACTTTTACCTCCATTCATTACCTTCCCCTCCTGTTTTCTTCTGCCCATCACTCCCAGATCTTTTCACCAGGACCTTCTTCTCCCTTAGCCTATGTTTCCCATCTCCTCCACATTCTGGTTCCATTTGCCTATCATCCCTCCCTTAACTTTATCCACCTGTGACCATCTAACCTCTATTTTCCTCCCCTTCTCCCATGTGGCTTTATCAGCCCACCTCACATTCCTCTTCTCACCTACAAACCCTGCCCCCCCCCCCCCCCTCATTCCTCTCACTTCTTTATACTGGCCATTTTCTTTATAAATTCTCTGTTCTGATGTAGGGTTTCAGCCTCAAACATCAACCATTGCTTTGCCTTCACAGATGCTACTTGATGCACTGAATTCCTCCGGCAGTTAGTTATATGGACATGATTGGAACTCAAAGTTCTGCACGACAATTCTGTGGACCATACTCATGTAGACCACACCACACTTTCTTGTTTGAATTGTGGTTGAAAAGGACATAGAATAGTAAGATTAAACGAGAACTTCCCAGTTTGAAGTTTGATCTTTATTTTATGAGGAGTTACGATAAGCGATTACGTGAAGAACCCCGTCAGTCCGCATGCGCGTCAATCTTCAAAGCAGCGGTGTGAAATCACTGATAATAGTAATTGAAGTAACATAGTAAGATTAGAAAACTAGAACTACCAGATGACCTTTGTGATATGAGGGTTGGGAGCTGTGGGCACGTAATCGCTCATCGTAACTCCTCATAAAATAAAGATCAAACTTCAAACTGGTAAGTTCTCGTTTAATCTTACTATTTTACTTCGGAGAAACGTGAGTGATTCCGTGAAGATTTCAAAGCTCTGTGATTTCATGCCGTAGATACCTGGTCTAGTAAGAGGTTTATTATTGAACCTCTAAAAAGTCAGTTCATTTGACCATCCTGCGGCCGTGAGGATATGGTCGAGAGGGATGTCCAGTGCCCTTGCTGCTGCCGTTCATGCCGCCCTGGTGGAGTGAGATTTAAAAATGTCAGTGTCTACTCCCGCACAAACCAGAACCTGTTTCAGCCATCTTGTAATGGTCTGTACCGACACTTTCTTATGCGTTTTTTTGTGACTGATAAATAACGCTATCTCCGAGCCCCTGAGGCTCTTGGTGACCTTGATATATTCCTGTAAGTGCGTAACTACACACAACCGCAAATCCGTGGGGTATGCCGTAAAAATAAGCTTGAACCCTGACATCCCTGGTCTGCTCTGCTTAATTAAATCATAAATATAAAACGTTATGTTATTTCCAGATGACACCATCCTGTCCAGTCGCAGCTTCTGCAATGCCTGGACCCGTTGCGCTGAAACCAGCGCCATGAGCATGACCACCTTTAGAGTGATTTTGGGCAAAGACAGGGATGTGGCTGGAGCCCACTGGCGAAGCAGCGTGAGTACCACGCTCACATCCCAGATTTCCGAGTACCTGGGCCTGGGGGGATTAGAGTTAAAAATACCCTTCATGAACGAGGATATTAAAGGATGAGATCCAACAGAGTGTTGTTCCGACCCCAGCCATAAATACGATGATAAGGCACTCCTGGCACTATTGATGGCTGCCAGAAGGGGGAGTGGACGCAGGCACGTATTAGCAGCTGCTGCTCTCTCTTCCATACTGTGTTTTTGATTTTTGTGATTTTTAAAAATTCTGTTTTTAATTTGTGTACTTGTGATGTCTTTACTATTTATTTCATTCCGTTTACTGTAAAATCTGTAAGGTGTCCTTGAGATTTGAAAGGCGCCCATAAATAAAATGTATTATTATTATTATTATTATTGATGGCACTATAGCTTAACCCCTCATCAAAATATAGGGTTGAAAGAAATTCCAACACATCTGAGATGCGTGTCGTGTGATATGCTATGTTCCCCCGTAAGCAAAACATCTCCCATTTCTTGACATGAGAGATGTACTGTTTTTTGGTACTATTCTTCCAGGCCGAAGTGATCACGTTACGATCGGATAGTCCGAGCCCCAAAATCTGCAAATCATTAGATCAATACGGTCATGCAATGGATGTTTCTCCCCAGTCACAGGGTGCACCAGTAGGTTACTGCGTTTAGGGACAGTCATAAGAGGCTGTGTTATTATTCCCAAAATGAGTGGGAACCATGGCTGTGTAGGCCAGTCGGCTACTACCAAAACACTTGCGGCGGAGTCCTGCTTGATTTTGAGCAAGCACCAACTGATGAGGCAAAATGGGGGAAATGCATATAAAAACATTCCACCCCAGTGCAGCGAGAATGCATCTACTGCCACTGCCCCTGGGTCTGGTTCGCATGAAACATACTTCGGTAACTGGTGATTGAGTGGATGCAAACAAATCGATATCTGGTACACCATACCGAGTGACAATATCATTAAATACTTCATGATTCAACATCCATTCTATGTTGTCATTGAATTTTCGTGACCTGGTGTCTGCCACCATGTTGAATCTACCTGGTAAGTAGATAGCTGAAACCCAAATGTTTCTTGTAATACACCAGTGCCAAATAAGGTTAGCCAATTTATCACAAGATACCGACTTGATTCCACCCATGTGATTAACATATGCCACTGCCGTAGTGTTGTCAATCTGAAGCTGAACATGCAAGTGATGCATACTAGTACAATAAGCCTTAAGGCCATAGAATGTTCCCAACAGTTCTAAATAGTTAATACCATGTGATTGAAGAATAAATGCCTCATGCATATTCCATCTGCCTCCGCAGCTAGAGATGGTATCAGTAGCACCCCATGCTAGAGCACTAACATCAGTCTGTAAAACAACTGAAGGTTTCTCAATCAGGATTTTACTGGAGCAATGCCAAGTGTTCGCTATCCACCACTGTAATTCAGCAATGGCTTCAACTGGTAACTGCATGGACCTATCAAAGTAACCTGCATGTATTTTGAGTGCCTGCTCCTTTGCACATTGTAAATTTTGATAATGCAAAAGTCCAAATTGTGCAGCTGGAAAAGCAGCCACTAATTTGCCAATTATGCTAGCCACATGTCGAATTGAAAGTTGCTGCTCCACCACGAGCTCGTTACAGCCTTCAATTAATTCTAATCTCTTGCCCCTGGGCAGATTCACAGACAAGTGAGTTGAGTTAATGGTGAATCCCAAATAATCAATAACTCTAATTGGTATCAGGACGACAGATGGCGCAATGGGCTAAGTGTTCGGCTGGCAACCGGAAGGTAGCCGGTTCGAATCCCACTTGGAGTGCATACTGTCGTTGTGTCCTTGGGCAAGACACTTCACCCACCTTTGCCTGCGTGTGAATGTGTGTGTGAATGTGTGTGTGAATGTGTGTGAGTGATTGGTGGTGGTCGGAGGGGCCGTAGGCGCAGATTAGCAGCCACGCTTCCGTCAGTCTGCCCCAGGGCAGCTGTGGCTACAGAAGTAGCTTACCACCACCGAGTGTGACTGAGGAGTGAATGAATAATGCGATGTAAAGCGCCTTGAGTATTAGAAAGGCGCTATGTAAATCCAATCCATTATTATTATTATTATTATCAATTTGGATTTAATTGGATGGATGAGAAACCCCAATCTCTCAAACATGAGTTTAGCAGCTGAAACAGATAATTCAGCTGCTTTCCGAGTCTTCCCTATGATTATCATCCAAATAAGCCATTACAATATGACTCTGAGCCCGGAGTAGACCCAACACTGGTTTTAACAGTTTTATAAATAATCTAGGGGCCGAGGTTAACCCATTAAGCAATGTTAAACTTAAAATATCTGCGATGATCCTTATGAATGGGTACTGAATAATATGCATCTTTAAGATCTATACATGCCATATAACATCCTCTGGAAATCAGTTGTTTGACAATAACAAAAGTTTCCATTTTGAAATGTTTATACTGCACAAAGGGGTTAAGGCTCGTCAAGTCAAGGATGATTCGACATCCCCCATCCTTCTTTCGCCTAGGAAAAATATTAGACACGAATTGGTGAGATTGATTGAAATGACTTCTCAATTACCCCTTTTTTGTATAACTTTTCAATTTCAGCTTGTACATCCACATTCTCTTGTTGTGAAAAAACCAATGTCCGGCTTGGTGTATGCTGTGTGGGTGGACGCAAATTGGGAAGGAATTCAATTCGGAACCCTTGTATATTGTGCAGTATAAACGAATCTGATGTTATCCAATACCATTCATTCAAAAACAAGTGTAATCTCCCCCCAATTTGTAACTGATCCACACATAATATGTTCCGACAAGAACCAGACCCACCTACCTCCATGGTTACCGGTGGATATTTCTGCCCCCAGGTTTTGGGGGGTAAGGACATGTTCGCCCGTGCCACTGTTGGAGTGCGCCAACTGCACATATTTGTGAATGGCCGGCTTGGTCCTTCGCCTGAACCAGTTTCAGCAAACCGTTTGTAGGGGTGCTGCCGCCGAAGCGAAGTTTTGCTAGTCGCCGGGACATTGATGAGGCCGACCATTCTTGCCTCGTCGTCCAGCTCCTTGAGTCTTTTTGAGAGATCTTCACCGAACAACAGATTCGGTGGGTGAATATTGCTGGATTTGCACAGAGCCGCGAACTTGGGGTTGATAGTAGGGCGAATGGCACTCTTTCTCAGGCAATTAATTTCAAAATGTGCATTGCACATTAGGGCCAGGGCATCCTGCTGTATATCAGACAGGGCCCCTCCATCCACCGACCTGCCGAAACCTGTGATGCCCGAGGCGAGCAGCTTCAGTATCTTCTGGAGCCTCAACTCCTGAGCTCTGATACCTACGCCCATGTGACCCCAGATGGCATGGTTAACAGTCGGCACTTTGAGCAGGACACAGTTAGCAGGAGTCTCATATTTTTTGGACGTTTCCTCCATAGTGTGCTCTTGAAGCTGGTGTGAGGCCAGGTAATTTATACTCACGGCCAAATCTTCACCCAGCTGTTCCCCTGTTTCGGACGGGATTGCAAATCTTGATGCCATGACTGACACCTCTGGCTCATGACCTTCATGCCTTGGGGTATGCTCCATGGCTATACCCACAGACTCGGAGGCAGAACTAAACTGACCTCGCATGCTCTCCTCCTCCGAGAGGGAGACATTAAGCAGCCCTAATACAGGTGCCGCTGGCGCGGGCCCCTGAGGAGACCCGCGCTGATACAACTCCTCCTGTTGGCGCGTATCATGGTGGAGCATCCTCTACATCAGGAGCTCCATCCTGGACAAACATCCAAAGATGCTATCCCTTGTAGGAGGGGAACCCTCCTGGCCCGACTCATCCGAGTCAATGGGCCTTGCAGACTTTTTTGTGGCTTTCCGCCCCAATGGTGCAGCCACGGTGCTCTCAGGAGGCACCAAGTCTGAAGTCAGTGGCCGTGCCGCCAGCGACTCGGAAGGTGAGATAGACGGCCGCCTGCTACCCGCACTCCCGCGGACTTCCATAGCTGCTCTCCCGCCGGCTTGCCTTGACTTCACCTTAGACGCTTTCTCCATCGACTCGAACTTGCTCCTGTAACAAGAATTACCGGCCCAAGAAAACGACCTCCGACTAAGTTTTAAACACTTACCTGAGGGTTTTTAAACTTACCACTGGAGGAGCACCACGCCTGCCAGCCAGTCGTTTCGCAATGCGTCAGACGTAATGACGCGCATGCGGACTGGCGGGGTTCTTCACGGAATCACTCACATGATTCTGAAGTAAAATATACATATATATCTATATATCTATACTTAACTAAATCTCTCATCTTGTCCTCTTCTGGTTTTCGTTGTTTTTACATTTGCGCAAAAACGGTATGGGATTGCGCTACGATTTTTCACTACCCTACTCACTGTTCTCCAGTGCTACAAGTGCATCAAATTTGTTATGATGCGTGGAATATTACAAAAGTTAAGATCAGCACATTGGTCTGCTCTCCTATCTTACACCGCTACGGTAATGCCCCTTCCGGCACCCGCTGTCAATCACTGGGGTGAGGAGAATAAAGCCCCCCAGGCCGGACTGAGTCCAGAAGCTGTTCAGAGTCAGTGAGTCCAAAAGTCGACCAGAGTCAGTGAGTCCAGAAGCCGACCAGAGTCAGTGAGTCTAGAAGCCGTCCAGAGTCAGTGAGTCCAGAAGCCGTCCACAGTGAGTCCAGAAGCCATCCAGAAGCTGTCCCGAAGCCGCCACGAGTCTGCCAGCCCTGAAGGCGGCACCGAATCGGGGAGCCCGGAGTGTGGAGCAGCCCGAAGCCTGGCCGACTGCTGCAACCTTGGGATCCTGGGGAAGTGAGGAGTGAGTGTGAGGAAATTGAGGGAGCCTGGCAGGGCCGGGCGCTGACAGGGAGGGGCGCTGGCGGTGCCGGTTGCTGGTGGGGCACACCACCTCTACCCACACATCCCCTCCTGCCCACACCCTCATCCCCCCCACCCCCTCCCCTTGCACACTCCCCCAGTGGTAGGGCACTGCAGCAGTAGGCCACGGCAGCGGTAGGCCATGGTAGCGCACCCTCCCCCCCCCGTCCCACACCGGCCGCTGCCTGAGGCT
>JAXLNO010005926.1:0-5000 GCA_038087875.1 Malacoraja senta
TGCCCTCGAGACAAGAGATCGCTCTGGCGTTCAGCGTGACCCGGGAGCAGTGAAGACTTTGAGGGAGATGGTGGACTCTTTTGAGCTGGTAGATGCTTGGCGGAATTTCCATCCCGACTCTAACGCCTTCTCGTACAGGTTGAGGGTGGTGGTTCCCGTATTGATCATTTATACGTGTCCAAGGCCTATGTCTCCTGTGTTTCGGCGGCCTCCATGCAGCCGGCGCCATGCTCGGACCATTGCCTGGTGCGAGTGGACTTTATCCCAGCGTGCACACGGGCAGGGTCCGCGTACTGGCATTTTAATAGCCAGCTGTTGGAGGATTGCCGATTCCGGGATTCATTCAGGCAGTTCTGGGCGAGGTGGAGAGAGAGGCAGGGGCGTTTCCTTTCCCTAAGGCAGTGGTGGACGTGGGGAAGGTCTACGTCCGTCAGTTTTGCCAGGACTATGCGAGGGGGTCGACCAAGGGGCGGGAATCCGAGATCGGACGGCTTGAGAGAGATTTGCTCGACTCGGAGGCTCGTCTGGATCAGACTGGTGGGGCTTCGTGTGAGTGGGAGGAATACCAGGAGAAGAAGGGAGCACTGAGGGACTTGCAGCTTAGGAGGTCCCGGGGTGCGTATGTGAGGTCGCGGCTCCAGATGTTGCACGACCTGGACTGCGCCTCCCCCTTTTTCTTTTCTCTGGAGAAGGGGCGAGGAGCCCGCAGGCAGCTTGTAGAGTTGCTTGCGGGGATGATGGCTCCTCTGTCACAGATCCAGAGAGCATTGGTGCCTCAGTTCGGTCGTTCTACAGGACTCTGTTCTCGGCTGGCACATCGAGTGGGGAGGCGAAAGAAGTCCTGTGGGAGGGCTTACCCGCTGTGTGCAATGATGTGGCTGAACACCTGGATGATCCCCTAACTCTGGAGGAGTTGACTGGTGCCCTGCACCAGCTCAGGAGGGGCAAGTCTCCAGGGCTGGATGGGCTGACTGTGGAGTACCTTAGAGCCTTCTGGGATGTCCTGGGGGGCGACTATATGAAGGTCCTGGGGGAGAGCCTGGCGACCGGGGAGATGCCGTTCTCTTGGCGCAGGGCAGTTGTTGTCCTGCTGCCCAAGAAGGGTGATCTTCGCCTTTTGAAGAACTGGCGCCCGGTCTCTCTCCTCAGCACGGACTATAAAGTCTTTGCACGGGCATTGGCGAATCGCCTGGCTCCCGTGCTGTCCCAGGTGATCCACCCTGACCAGTCGTACACAGTCCCGGGCCGGTCCATCCAAGACAATATCCATCTGCTCCGGGACCTGATCCATCTGTCCCAGGGGGCTGGTCAGTCGGTCGCCTTTCTCTCCCTCGACCAGGAGAAGGCGTTTGACAGGGTGGAGCACGACTACCTTCTTGGGACTCTGCAGGCGTTCGGATTTGGACCGCATTTTATGGCCTGGGTCTGACTTTTATACACTGCTGCAGAATGCCTTGTTAAGGTCAACGGCTCTTTGTTGGCCCCCATTCCCTTTGGGAGGGGGGTTCGTCAGGGATGTCCCATGTCCGGCCAGCAGTATTCCATCTGTGTCGAGCCTTTCCTGTGCCCTTCTCCGGAAGGCGGTTGACAGGCCTGGCTTTACCGGGGCCGGGGATGGAGGTGGTTCTCTCAGCCTACGCCGATGATGTCCTTCTGATGTTCACCGACCCTGTTGACCTGCGGAGGATGCGTGAGTACCAGCAGGTTTTCTCGGCTGCATCCTCCGCCAGGATCAACTGGGGGAAGTGTTCTGGTCTCTTGGTGGGTGGGTGGCAGGTGGACTCCCTGCCGGAGGAGATGGCAGGTTTTGCGTGGAGTACCACGCACCTCCTCTATCTGGGGGTCTACCTGAGTCCCGCTGAGGAGGGGTGGCCGGCGAACTGGCAGGAGCTGGAGGCGAAAGTGGTCGCCCGGCTGGGCCGTTGGTCAGGCCTACTTGGTGTGCTCTCTTACCGGGGCAGGGCTGTAGTTATAAACAGCTGGTGGCCTCTATGCTGTGGTACCGGATGGCCACTATGGTCCCATCCTCTTATTTTATAAACATGTTACAGAGGAGATTGGTCAACTTCTTCTGGGGTGAGATGAACCACTGGGTCTCTGCTGGGGTTCTGAGTCTCCCGTGGAGGAGGGTGGTCAGGCGCTGGTCTGTATTCGCACCCAGGTGGCGGCTCTCCGACTCAGGACCCTGCGTAGGTACATCTACTCGGACTACCCTCCTAAATGGCACGTGCTGGCGACGTACTTTTTCCGTCAGGGGCGCTGCCTTCAGGAGGGCTCACGGCTCCCGGTAGCGGCCATGAGTCGACGCGCTAGGCGGGAGTTGCCTGGCTTTTACCGTGACCTCCTGAAGGCCAGGAATTTGGTCACCTTCAGCCAGGGCCCTGCTCCTCAGGGGGAGGGGGTGTCGTGGCTGTGACGGTGGGAGTCGAGGAGAGGCGTGTGCATGGAGCGA
Source organism: Malacoraja senta (assembly GCA_038087875.1). Classification (NCBI taxonomy): domain Eukaryota; kingdom Metazoa; phylum Chordata; class Chondrichthyes; order Rajiformes; family Rajidae; genus Malacoraja; species Malacoraja senta. Next base: position 2,453 of record JAXLNO010005926.1, read on the forward strand.
TTCCGGACGAGCTTACCCCCGCTCAGTCGGAATTGTTCATAGGGCCCATGGCCCGGGTCCCTCCCCGAGAGCCGGCCCCATGCAACATGAGCCGCCTTTCTGAGATGCCCAGTGTGCCGTTCTGTGGCGCGGAGAGGCGCGTACTGTACAGGCTGCTCTTGCACACTCTCCACTTCCTCGCCCTCATCTTCCGTCCAGACACACCCTGGCGGTCCGTGTTACCACCTGACGAGGGGAGCGGTCCCCAGTGGAGGTCTCTCTACAAGGGAGTCCTCCCCCTTTACATCGGGGACCTGGGGTGGAGAGTTTTGCACAAAGCCGTGGCCTGTAATAGGTACTTGAGCCGGTTCACGGACTCTTCCCCTGCTTGTCATTTCTGCGGTGAGGAAGAGACCGTGTTCCACGTGTATATAGAGTGCGAGAGGTTGCAGCCCCTGTTCCAGTATCTGAAAGGGCTGCTCCTCAAGTTTTGGCTACATTTTAGTCCAACGCTATTAATCTATGGGCACCCGGTACAGAGGGGGGAGGGTCGGGAGGGAGGAGGGGGTCTCCCCGTCGGTCTGCTCCTGGGCCTGGCCAAGATGGCCATTCGGGGGTCCAGGCAGCGGGCGGTCGATGGCCGCACAGCGGTCGGCTGCCTGCCCCTTTTCCGGGGTTACGTCCGTGCCCGCGTGTCCCTAGAGAGGGAACATGCGGTGTCCACGGGGACTGTGGAGGCCTTCTGTGAACGCTGGTCACCGCAGGAGGTTGAATATATTATAGATAAAAATGTTAATATTTTAATTTGATAATTTTGTTTAAGTGTTTTTTTAAATTGTGTGAGCTTTCTACCCTCCTTTGTAAATTGTACATTTGTTTAAAAATCTAATTTAAAAAAATTTACAGAAAAAAAAAAAAAACAAAGAGCGGGGCCAAGACGATTGGAGATAGATACAAAATGCTGGAGTAACTGAGTGGGGACCGGCAGCATCTCTGGAGAGAAGCAATGGGTGACGTTTCGGGTCGAGACCCTTCTTCAGAGTGAAGAAGGTCTCGACCCGAAACATCATCCATTCCTCCTCTCCAGAGATGCTGCCGGTCCCGCTGAGTTACTCCAGCATTTTGTGTCTATCTACAAATGACGTCACGCGCTCCAGACGGTTGTGCGGACGCATGAGGACGCGCGCGACCGTCGCCCGACCGTCGCGCATCAGTCACTACCGGCCTGTCACATAAATGACGGCCAAGTGGGACGGGCCCTTTAGGATCTAGACCCAGTGATATTGAAGGACTGGAGAAATAGTTCTAAAACAGGATGGTATGAGATTTGCAGAGGTTCTGAGCCTTGACAATGGTTGACATCCGTCCATCTGCAAGAGATGATGCTGTGGCTTTGATGTTCTGCTTGGAGAGGGGAAAGTTTATACTGTGGCTGCATTTCCTGCTGCGGTTGACTAGGCCTATTCTTAACGGACAGAACCTCCCACAAATTCCACAGGTAATGTTATCTCTGACCGTTGGATTGGAGAGTGTGTTGGTGTTGCCGTTGACCATTATGTGGCATTGGTGGCCTCCAGGATCTTGAGCCATTTGCTGTTGTGGTGCTTCATACCACAATGGAGGCTCTTTCTCCTCCTCCCCCAGCACTTCCCATATGCCAGTGCCAATGTTACATCTCTTTTAATCACATCCTTGCGGCCCTGACAATAATGTGTGTTTGCCTATCTCTAATTGACCCCAAGGAGACTATTTAAAATCAATCACGTTGGTGAGACAAGTCATACATATATAGGCAGATTCTCTTCTCAGTAAGAGAAATTGGGTAGTTTCATAGGTTAATGATACCAACGTTTATTTTAAATTACAGATTTGTTTTAGTTATTTGAAGTTGGAGTCCCCACCCTCCATTGTGTAATTTGAAGTTGTGTCTCAAGATCAATGTTAAAGAGCACTGTTTGCCTATTTGTTCCTTAGCCCACCATGTGTGGGTTTCTTAATTTGATATAACCATTATCATTTACAGATCACAGACCAGATAATGCCCTCTCTTAAAGTGTCTGATTGGAGCTTGTTCCCCTACCTCAGCTCTGCTCCAATATTATTTAAAACAATCAACTATTATTTGGGATTATTGCTGTATTAGTTATTTCAGTTAGTGCTGCCATTGTATAACTCTGTGTTGGTTCTGCAGGCCAGTCTCCAAGTCAGTGGTTTCAAGTCTGCAGGTGTGCGGTGTGACAGATGTTCATACAGTGTTTAATACTTGAGGCTCTGTGGCCAAGTTAATCAGATCCAGACAAAGCTGCAGCAGTGGGCATTCCCCTTGGAGTATTCTATGTCTGGAAGGTAGTACAGGTTTACAGATGAGGGGGGATGAGGAGGAGAGAGAAATGTGTGGGAGGCTACAACCTGAATGTGCTCTGGCGATGCACAGCTGGATTTGGAAACATGCCTTGTCTAAAGGGTGATCAGTGAATATTTTCTGACCTGCCCTTCAGCAAGGAACATTATGTAAGAAGGTCTTTACTCAAATCTACCAGCTGCTACATCCTTAACTGAAAACAATCTC
>JAXLNO010005926.1:10000-58972 GCA_038087875.1 Malacoraja senta
CTTCTCCCCCCCTTCTCCCCCCCTTCGCCCCCCCCTTCCCCCCCCCTCTCCCCCCCTTCTCTCCCCCCCTGCTCCCCCCCTTCTCCCCCCCTTCTCTCCCCCCCTTCTCTCCCCCCTTCTCTCCCCCCTTCTCCCCCCCTTCTCCCCCCCCCTTCCCCCCCTTCCCCCCTTCTCTCCCCCTTCTCCCCACCTCCCCCCCCTTCTCCCCCCCTTCTCTCCCCTTCTCTCCCCTTCACCCCCCTTCACCCCCCCTTCTCCCCCCTCTCACCCCCTCTCACCCCCTCTCTTCCCCTTCTCTTCCCCCTTCTCTTCCCCCTTCTCTTCCCCCCTTCTCCCCCCTTCTACCCCCCTTCTCCCCCCCTTCTCCCCCCTCTCCCCCTTCTCTACCCCCCTTCTCTCCCCCCTTCTCTTCCCCCCTTCTCTTCCCCCTTCTCTCCCCCCCTTCTCTCCCCCCTTCTCTCCCCCCTTCTCTCCCCCCTTCTCTCCCCCCCTTCTCTCCCCCCCTTCTCTCTCCCCCCTTCTCTCTCCCCCCTTCTTCCCCCCCTTCTCTCCCCCTTCTCTCCCCCCTTCTCCCCCCTTCTCTCCCCCCCTTCTCTCCCCCCCTCTCTCCCCCCCTTCTCCCCCCCGACTCCCCCCTTCTCCCCCCCTGCTCCCCCCTTCTCCCCCATTTCTCCCCCTTCTTCTCCCCCCCTTCTCCCCCCCTTTGCCCCCCTTCTCCCCCCCTTCTCCCCCCTTCTCCACCCCCCTTCTCTCCCCTCCTCTCCCCCCCCCTCCGCACTCTCTAAAGGACCTACCATATACTGTGTAGCCGTCTTTTACCTTCCTCTTCAGCGAGGGTGTGAATTTCAGACAGCGCTCCCCCGCTTTCCCTGGCACCCGCCTTTGCGATGTGTTTGTGTGCGGTCGGTCGATCCAGGTCGCGGTTTCATCGCTGACGGTCGATCCAGCTCGAGGTTTTCCAGATGAGTGCCCTCGAGCATGAAGTTCGAAGATACTCTTCTGAACTCGCAGATTAGGTTGACGCAGTGGGACAGCCCCTTAAGTTGTTGTGAAACCAAGAATCCCACTAGAATGAAAGCATGAATAACTGCTCAGTTGGAGAAAAGCAGGATAATCCACTGTTTGTGTGTGTCTCTGTGTGTATCTCTGTGTCTGTGCTTGTGTTCATTTGTCTACGTGTGAGAGAGAGGTCGAGAGGTTGATTAGATGTTCGGTATATTGATTCAGTAGCTATGGTAGGTGGGATGTATCACAGAGAGAGAAAGAGGGAGAGAAAGAATTCCCATTCTTAGCTGTTACAAGCAAATGTACGTAAGAGTGGGCTGATGTTGGGCACTCAAAAAGCCATACAAACAATGCAAATTGCAGCACAGGATGGGGCTGCTCTCCCCACTGGGTCTGTGATGGTTCAAGTTTCTCACTGCAACCTCAATTCTAATCTTATGTCTGTAAACTGTTATGGTCTCCATTATCAGAAATAGGCTCTCAAAAGATTAGAACAAAATTAAGAAAATATATGTAAGGATGTTACTATTGAGGGGAACAACAGAGTAAATGAGCATACAGTTATTTTGAAATCTAGTTTGACTGGTAACATGATTGTTTTTGATGAGTGGTGTGTTCACTGCATCATTATCAGTGCATGACTCAAGAAAGTAATCTTCCTGTGAAATGAATAAAACACAAACACTGAGACAAAGCACTTCCATGTCAATATGTGATATAGTGTAAATCAGTGCATTGTGAGTATCCTGAAGATGCCTACATTATTTTCTTGTAAATACCAGAATATTTTAATTATTTTACCATTGATAGGGCAGTTCCCTTTCTGTTATCAATTCAGCTGAACTAATTTACTGATACTCCTTTATTTTCTACCCTGTTCTTGACTGGAAATTAGAAGTTAGGAAGATGGAAGAAGAGGGTAATTTTTAGAAACTTAGGACTGATGCAGATGAATTGGCACCAGTGATAACAAAAAAAGGGAGGGTTGAAAAGAAGTGAGACATGGAACACTGACAGCTGAGAAAGGTTACACAGTTGGAAGAATTTCAAGAGATAAAGTGGGGTGAACCCATTGTGAACAAGGAACAAAATTTCAGTTATCGAATCACAGAGAGCAAAGTTAGGTAATCAAGGACAGGAGTAGTGAGTTAGTCAAAGAGTCATACAGCTTGGAAACAGGCCCTTCGGCCTACCGACCAGCATATCCCATTTACACTAGTCCCACCTGTTTGCATTTGGCCATATATCTCTAAACCTATCCTATCCATGTATCAGTCTAAATGTTTCTTAAACATTATGATAGTACCTGCCTCAACTGTCTTCTCCGGAAGCACATTCCATACACCACCACCCTTTATAACCATATAACCATATAACCATTACAGCACGGAAACAGGCCATCTCGGCCCTTCAAGTCCGTGCCGAACATTTTTTATTTTTTTAATTTTTTAATTTTTTTATTTTTGTTTAAAATAAATACTTCCCCCTAGTCCCATCTACCTGCACTCAGACCATAACCCTCCATTCCTTTCCCGTCCATATACCCATCCATTCAATTTTTAAAGGATAAAATCGAACCAGCCTCCACCGCTTCCACTGGAAGCTCATTCCACACAGCTACCACTCTCTGAGTAAAGAAGTTCTCCCTAATGTTACCCCTAAACTTCTGTCCCTTAATTCTCAAGTCATGTCCCCTTGTTTGAATCTTCCCTACTCTCAATGGAAAAAGCTTATCCACGTCAACTCTGTCTAACCCGCTCATAATTTTAAAGACCTCTATCAAGTCCCCTCTTAACCTTCTGCGCTCCAAAGAATATAGACCTAACTTGTTCAACCTTTCTCTGTAACTTAGTTGCTGAAACCCAGGCAACATTCTAGTAAACATCCTTTGTGTAAAAAAAGTTAAGCATCAGTTCCTATTAAATCTTTCCCCACTCACTTTAAAGTCCACTGCTTCTTGATTCCCTTATGACCCTGTCCCACTTAGGCGATTTTCAGGCGACTGCCGGTGACTGTCAAGTTGCCAGCAGTCGTCTAAAAAAACGCCAACTGGAACGGCGACTGTCAGAGTGGAACACACACACGCACATCGCTTCCTTCACCAGCCAGTAATGCAGGCAGGTTACAGGGCAAGCGGGGGGAGCGCTGTCTGAGTGAAATTCACACAGTGCAAAGCCCAAGGTGATACAGACGCACACCGCGATGAACAGGAAGGTTGGCGCTGTAATTAAGACAGCTAAAGTACAGTGTACGGTAAGTCCTTTAAAAGAGGGGGGAGGGGGGAGAAGGTGGGAGAAGGAGGGAGAAGGAGTGGAGACAACTTTTAAGAAGCCAGAAATACACAACTGTGAAGCTCGGCGGACATTTAACATTACCAGTCGGTTATCCTTGGTTCTGAAAACTACTGCTTACGTTTTTTTTCCCAATGAGCCAATGAAATTCACAGGTCAGCACGGGCTACAACTTACGAGAACCTACGAGAACCTTCGACCTCCTGGCAACCCACTAGGACCTTTTAGCGACCCACCTACGGCACGAGAATTCTCGCTACTCTCCATGGTGGCTTCATTCTGGTCGCCGCTAATTTTTCAACATGTTGGCGATGTTCGCGGCGACCATAATGAGGCCACGACCAGTTCCCAGAATGCGGGAACTCCTCACAACCATGAAGGCGACTATCCGGCAAACAACTGTGAACATGTGGCGACCATGTGGCGACCGCAGAGTCTCCTGCAGTCGCCTAAAAAGTTGCCTAAGTGGGACAGTCCCATTACTCTGGGTAAGGGACCCGATCTATTCCTCTTATGATTTTATCCACCTCTAGAAGATCACCCCTCGTTGTCCTAGCCAGCTCAACCTCTCCCTATAGCTCAGGTCTTTGTGTACTGGCAACATCCTCATAAATCTTCTCTGCATTTCAACATATTTCCTATAACATTGAAATTGAGCACAATACTCTAAATGTGGCTTCACCAATGCCTTATATAACTGCAATGTCCTCTCAGCTTCTATACTTAATACTGTGACTGATGAAAGCCAATAAACCAAAAGCCTTTTTAACCAGCCTACCTACTGTACCTGTGATGCCATTTTCAAGGAACTATGTTCCAGCACAGTTACATCCCTCTGCTCTACAACACTTCCCAGAGCTGTGAGGGTTGTGCCCAAGTTAGACTTACCAAAATGCAACAGCTCACATTTCTCTGTATTAAATCCCATCAACCATTCCTCAGCCCACCCGCCCAACCGATCAAGATCCTGCTGCAAATTTTGACAACCATCATCACTATCTGCAACCCACCTGATCACTTTGCACCAATTGGGGTGGGAATTGATGGGAATGTGGCAAAAATAAAATGGGAATGAGTGTAAACAGATGCTCAAAGGTGAGTAAGGACCCAATGGGGTGAAGGGCCTGTTTCCATGCTGCATAATCCTATAAATCTGGGTGGAGAATTGGACATGGGAGAAATCACACAAAAAAGTTTTATGTATGGATAAAACCAAAATGATGCATGAAATAAAACAGATCTACAAGAAAATATCCAGCCAATTTACATTTTATGTTGCCTTCAATTATCAGGCATTGAGAATAAATGCTATGAACTTATGCCTGTTATATACAATACTAAGTTATTGCAACAGCACTAGTGAGAGCTAGCAGTTGTTATACACAGTATATATGTCACTATATAGTAATATTTATCACTGAATTATTTAAACCAACTGGAAAGTTAAAATCACTGACTTTCAGCCCTCTCTTCCATCTTTCCCACAAAGGAGTCCGACATTGACTGGAAAGATTGCTAAATTATTTTGAAGAAATCCAAATGTGGTGGGTGTTCAGTAGGTTCAAATGCTAATGTATATTGAAAACATATCAGCACAAACGTTGCTAAAGAGATGTGGTAGCATTAGCGTTTTTCAGCTAGGAGCTGGATTTAATGGCAGAAAGCTGGAAATAATAGTTAATAGCCTTGAAACTGCAATGAACAGCACGATTTATTATGTGCAAATCATGCATAAAATCTATTTTGGGCATGATTCAACACATTTGTGGCCTTTCAAGTCCCATCCCATTAGCCTGTGTATGGCTCAACACTGCGTTACCCCTAGAAACTTGGGCAATGATGTGCAACCTATGACCTTAACATTTAATCTTTGTAGGATTATGAGTTCAGACTGTACAGTATAACTGCTTCACATAAACTATAATATATTTGATATATTCTAAATAAGGGTGATAGCAGGAGTTGGGAGGGATGGCTGGTTGGCAATGGTGTGTGTCTGCACACACTCAAGTATGTGAGCCTCCTACACCCCTTCTCGGTTTCCCCTCACTGCCCAGGGAGACTTCATGGTACTGGAGTGTGGAGAATGTACTTTAAGAATCTGACTCATTTCCCAGCGGTCAGCATGGGAGCAACATAATAGCTGCTGGCTCTGCAATCGGGAATTGTGCATGTGACAGTTTAATACTGCAAACAGGGTGTAAACCATCCTAATAATATTTTATAGGGAAGTTATCTGAATTTTGATTTTTAGCACGCCCCCCCAAAGGGCACTAAAGTAAAGCACAGTATCTGTATAATACACAAAATTCAATGTCGAGGCGAATACTTTTAAACTAGAAGCGTCTTAACAGTGATGTATCTTGGGTGCTCTTAGGAAAAAATATGGTTATAGGATTTAATAACATTAACAGACGAGATAAATAACGGGGGGACATTTAACTGTGGAGAGACCTGTATTAGCCTCAGGTGGAGGCAGAAATATTTGTAAGCTGGGAGAATACATAGATACATAGAAAATAGGTGCACGAGTAGGCCATTCGGCCCTTCGAGCCTGCACCGCCATTCAATATGATCATGGCTGATCATCCAACTCAGTATCCCGTACCTGCCTTCTCTCCATACCCCCTGATCCCCTTAGCCACAAGGGCCACATCTAACTCCCTCTTAAATATAGCCAATGAACTGGCCTCAACTACCCTCTGTGGCAGAGAGTTCCAGAGATTCACCACTCTCTGTGTGAAAAAGTTTTTCCTCATCTCGGTCTTAAAGGATTTCCCCCTTATCCTTAAGCTGTGACCCCTTGTCCTGGACTTCCCCAACATCGGGAACAATCTTCCTGCATCTAGCCTGTCCAACCCCATAAGAATTTTGTACGTTTCTATAAGATCCCCTCTCAATCTCCTAAATTCTAGCGAGTATAAGCCAAGTCTATCCAGTCTTTCTTCATATGAAAGTCCTGACATCCCAGGAATCAGTCTGGTGAACCTTCTCTGCACTCCCTCTATGGCTATAATGTCCTTCCTCAGATTTGGAGACCAAAACTTTACGCAATACTCCAGGTGTGGTCTCACCAAGACCCTGTACAACTGCAGTAGAACCTCCCTGCTCCTATACTCAAATCCTCTTGATATGAAACCAACATACCATTCGCTTTCTTCACTGCCTGCTGCACCTGCATGCCTACTTTCAATGACTGGTGTACCATGACACCCAGGTCTCGCTGCATCTCCCCATTTCCTAATCGGCCACCATTTAGACAATAGTCTGCCTTCCCGTTTTTGCCACCAAAGTGGATAACCTCACATTTATCCACATTATACTGCATCTGCCAAACATTTGCCCACTCACCCAGCCTATCCAAGTCACCTTGCAGTCTCCTAGCATCCTCCTCACAGCTAACACTGCCCCCCAGCTTAGTGTCATCCGCAAACTTGGAGATGTTGCTTTCAATTCCCTCATCCAGCTCATTAATATAAATTGTAAATAGCTGGGGTCCCAGCACTGAGCCTTGTGGTACCCCACTAGTCACTGCCTGCCATTGTGAAAAGGACCCGTTTACTCCTACTCTTTGCTTCCTGTTTGCCAGCCAGTTCTCTATCCACATCAATACTGAACCCACAATACCGTGTGATTTAAGTTTGTATCCTAATCTCTTATGTGGTACCTTGTCGAAAGCCTTCTGAAAGTCCAGATACAACACATCCACTGGTTCTCCCCTATCCACTCTACTAGTTACATCCTCGAAAAATTCTATAAGATTCGTCAGACACGATTTACCTTTCGTAAATCCATGCTGACTTTGTCCAATGATTTCACCACTTTCCAAATGTGCTGCTATCCCATCTTTAATAACTGACTAGCAGTTTCCCCACTACCGATGTTAGACTAATTGGTCTGTAATTCCCCGTTTTCTCTCTCCCTCCCTTCTTAAAAAGTGGGGTTACATTTGCTACCCTCCAATCCTCAGGAACTACTCCAGAATCTAAAGAGTTTTGAAAAATTATCACTAATGCATCCACTATTTCTGGAGCTACTTCCTTAAGTACTCTGGGATGCAGCCTATCTGGCCCTGGTGATTTATCGGCCTTTAATCCATTCAATTTATGCAACACCACTTCCCGACTAACCTGGATTTCACTCAGTTCCTCCATCTCCTTTGACCCGCGGCCCCCTGCTATTTCCGGCAGATAATTTATGTCTTCCTTAGTGAAGACGGAACCAAAGTAGTTATTCAATTGGTCCGCCATATCCTTGTTCCGCATGATCAATTCACCTGTTTCTGACTGCAAGGGACCTACATTTGTTTTAACTAATCTCTTTCTCTTCACATATCTATAAAAACTTTTGCAGTCAGTTTTTTTGTTCCCTGCCAGTTTCCTTTCATAATCTATTTTCCCTTTCCTAATTAAGCCCTTTGTCCTCCTCTGCTGGTCTCTGAATTTCTCCCAGTCCTCTGGTATGCTGCTTTTTCTGGCTAATTTGTACGCATCATCTTTTGCTTTGATACCATCCCTGATTTCCCTTGTTATCCACGGATGCACTACCTTCCCTGATTTATTCTTTTGCCAAACTGGGATGAACAATTTTTGTAGTTCATCCATGCAGTCTTTAAATGCCTTCCATTGCATATCCACCGTCAACCCTTTTAGAACTAATTGCCAGTCCATCTTGGCCAATTCACGTCTCATACCCTCAAAGTTACCTTTCTTTAAGTTCAGAACCGTTGTTTCTGAATTAACAATGTCACTCTCCATCCTAATGAAGAACTCAACCATATTATGGTCACTCTTGCCCAAGGGGGCACGCACAACAAGACTGCTAACTAACCCTTCCTCATTACTCAATACCCAGCCTAGAATAGCCTGCTCTCTCGTTGGTTCATCTACATGTCGGTTTAGATAACTATCCCGCATACATTCCAAGAAATCCTCTTCCTCAGCACCCCTGCCAATTTGATTCACCCAATCTATATGTAGATTGAAGTCTCCCATTATAACTGTTTTGCCTTTGTTGCACGCATTTCTAATTTCCTGTTTGATGCCATCCCCAACTTCACTACTACTGCTAGGTGGCCTGTACACAACACCCACCAGCGTTTTCTGCCCCTTAGTGTTTCGCAGCTCTACCCATACCGATTCCACATCCTCCAAGCTAATGTCCTTCCTTTCCACTGCGTTAATCTCCTCTCTAACCAGCAACGCTACCCCACCTCCTTTTCCTTTCTCTCTATCCCTCCTGAATATTGAATATCCCTGGATGTTCAGCTCCCAGCCTTGGTCACCCTGGAGCTATGTCTCCGTGATCCCAACTATATCATAATCATTAATTGCTATCTGCACGTTCAACTCATCCACCTTATTACGAATGCTCCTTGCATTGAGACACAAAGCCTTCAGGCTAGTTTTTACAACGCTCTTACCCCTTATACAATTATGTTGAAAAGTGGCCCTTTTTGATTTTTGCCCTGGATTTGTCTGCCTGCCACTTTTACTTTTCACCTTGCTACCTATTGCTTCCGCCCGCATTTTACACCCCTCTGTTTCTCTGCTCACCCATTTAAGAACCCCACCACCTCTTATTCTCTGTTTATTATTGTTTTCTTCTTCCCCCCCTACATGTTGGGTCTGAGTGCTTTCCTTCTCTGCCTCCTGCCACACTGTCTAATAGCATTCTCTATTTGAGTCCCTCCCCCCAACCATTCTAGTTTAAAATCTCCTCAGTAGCCTTTGCAGATCTCCCCGCCAGGATATTGGTCCCCCTCAGGTTCAAGTGCAACCCATCCTTTTTGTACAGGTCGAACCTTCCACAAAAGAGGTCCCAATGATCCAGAAATTTGAATCCCTGCCTTCTGCACCAGTCCTTCAGCCACGCATTTATCCTCCACCTCGCTCCATTCCTACTCTCACTGTCGCGTGGCACAGGCAGTAATCCCGAGATTGTTATCTTTGCTGTCCTTCTCTTTAACTCCCCTCCTAACTCCCTAAATTCTCCTTTCAGGACCTCTTCTCCTTTTTTACCTATGTCATTGGTACCTATATGTACCATGACCTCTGGCTCCTCTCCCTGCCCTTTCAGGATATCTTGGACACGTTGAGACACATCACAGACCCTGGCACCAGGGAAGCAAACTACCATCCAGGTCCCCCGACTGCGTCCACAGAATCGCCTGTCTGACCCCCTAACTATAGAGTCCCCTATTAGTATTGCCCTTCCACTTCTTTTCCTTACCCTTCTGAGCAACAGTGCCGGTCTCTATACCGGAGGCCCGGCCGCTGTCGCTACCCCCAGGTAGGCTGTGCCCCGCAACAGTGCTCAAACAGGAGAACTTATTGTCAAGGTGTACAGCCACCAGGGTACTCTCTAGTCCCTGCCTGTGCCCCTTGCCTCTCCCAACCGTGATCCACTTGCCTGCCTCCTTTGGTCTTGGAGTGACCACCTCCCTGTAACTTCTCTCAATGACTTCCTCGCTCTCCCTGACCAGACGGAGGTCATCGAGATGCTGCTCCAGGTTCCTAATACGGTCCATTAGGAGCCCCATCTCGATACACCTGGCGCAGATGTGGACGTCTGGAGGGCTATTAGACTCCATGACTTCCCACATCTGACATCCAGAACAGTAAACTGCCTTGGCCCTCATACTCCCCTCTTACCTAGGATACAATACAAAACAAACTGCTACAATACAAAACAAACTGCTACAATACAGTACAATCAGCAGGGATCTGACTCCCAATCAGCTGCTCCCTCTTGTCTGCTTCCACCAATCAGCGGCTTCCTCAAACCCACTTGTTTTTGAAGTGGAACTTGGAACGTTGCAGATTTCGGTTCCTTTTTAAGTCCTACCGCTCGGGTGTAGCTCCTCCCTCTGCGACCTCTCCAACGGCTCTCGGGCCTCTCAGATCAGATGAAAATAACACAAAGGAAATTGTGATGACACATTTTAAAAGGCAGAATAAAGAGAAGCTATCTCCTTTAGGGGAATTTTATAGAAGTACAAAATTAGACAGCCTTGAGAATTTGTTTCACAAATCTCTAAGTGCAGGAAGAAAAGTTGATAATGTTTTACAAAGACGTACTTGTTCCAGGGATTTATAAATAGGGAACTGGACTTCAATACTAAAATAGTTCCATGGACTACATACATTCAGATTGTTTTATCTTGCTCTGGATATTCTGCTTACAATTCTGCATGTCCAAAGAATAGAAAGGGTACGAGAGATAGGTGAATAAAATGCCAGCAGATAAGTTGTGTATGTTCTCAGAGACTCAAGGCAAATCACAAAGGCTAATTGAGAGATCCTACTATTCAATTGGTGCCAAAGAGGGAATATAAATTACGAAAAAAAAATGTAAGTAAAGAATTTGTAAAACAGAACCCAAAATTACGGTTAAATGTGAAGTGGATAATTACTTGATTAAAACAAATGAAGTGACGGGAAAATGGAACTCAGCCAACAGCAATTTTGGGAAAATGTGCCAACCTAAACACCGTAGGCAAAATGCTGCCTTCAAGATATGATACCGTAAATTCTTGAGCATCCTTGCTGTAGCATTTAAAACAGCAACGCAAGAAACAATCAGTCTGAAGAAGGGTTTCGACGCGAAACGTCCTTCTCTCCAGAGATGCTGCCTGTCCTGCTGAGTTACTCCAGCATTTTATGTCTATCTTCGGTTTAAACCAGCATCTGCAGTTCCTTCCTAAACAATTATTTTGTGGCAGAATGCTTTTGCTGCCTTTCTGCATTTTCGAATAGCAGCAGTGAGCAGTTCCAGCGATGTTGCCACAGGACTCCAGGTGGCGCTATCAGCGTAACCCACTGCCACTTGGTGTTGCTTAACCATCAATCAACTGAACCATTTGTCGCTTCCATCCTCAGTACTATAGATGGTGCTGTAATAGCATTTCACAAAGTATGGTAGACATCTTGTAAAAGCCAAATAAAGAGATTTTGATTGTACTTTCTCCCTTGCTACAAAAATACTACTTCAGCTTTTGGCAAGTCATGGCAATTCCACTCCCACTTGCCAGCTCTCCCTTTTTAATCGTCGGCTATTCTCCTTCCATTAATGTGGCTAATTAGCCTCTTGATATTCACTCTTCCTTTATTTAATTTTCTCCAGAAATTAATCATTTTTAATTCATTTTATTCATGATGTTTAATTGTACTACTTTACTTTATCATCCTTTTGAACTTGTCACTTCATCTCTATTTTAATTTTTCCCAACATTTTTTATTGCCACCAGCAATTATTCCCTCCCTTTTCCATATTCTGCTCCCTTGCCCTTCTGCATTCCCTTGCCCTTTCCCTCCATGCATCTTCACCTCAATCCTCTTCAATCTCCACCTTTCCTGTGCAGATGTTAATGTGTCAGATGCATAGATGCATGTCTCAAAGTATTTCCATTTTCCTCCCCAATTTTTCACCCATCTTTTCTTCCTTTCCATGCCCATATGTACTTCCATTGCATCTTCCAACAGCTCAACCAATTTCTAGTCGCAGTTCTTTCTTAACATCTTCCAGCTGCCTTCAATACCCTGTCCTGTCTGCATATTACTGACGATTCTTCCCTTCTCTCATTGTACATTTCCATTCCCCAGTCATGCACCACATAAAAATCATGGACTAGGCAGCAGATTCAAGTAATAAGGAAACACACCTACTGCTCAAAAATAACTCTTTGTTTGGTGTCGGTAGTAGATTGCTTTAGGCTCATTCATATTTTCTCAATATGTGCATCTGACACATGAACATCTGCATGGGCAATGCTTATTACATCCATTTTGGTTGGTGGGGGCGCTGTGAGATGGCTGCCCTGCCAGCAGCGTGTTTGTTATTTCTATTTTTTTGTTTTTTTTAGTGTGTTCAAATGTTTGTTTTAGTGTCTCTCGGTGTGTCTTGTGTGGGGGGTGGTGAGGGGAGGTAATGGGGGAATCGCTTTCGGTCACCTCCTCCACTTCTCCAATGTCGATTGGAGCGGCCTTTCCCGGAGTCAGGCCCAGAATTTCAGCAAAGGGCGCAGCGTGGACATTTCATCGCGGAGCGGGCGAGCCCTTGCCGGGGTCGCCAGAAGGGAGTGCTCCGATCGCTGGCCCGCGGATTGTTACATCCTGAAGCCACAGGCGTGGCGTCTGGAACCTGGGATCCCTCGTTGGGGATCCCTGGAGAAGAGCTCCGATCACCAGCCTATAATATCCTGAAGCCACGGTCTGCGGAGCTTCTAGCCGAGGGCGCGGCATGAACCTACCATCTGGAGCCTGGGTTCCCTCTCTGGAGTCAGCCAGAGCAGAGCTCCGACTGCC
Organism: Malacoraja senta; assembly: GCA_038087875.1. Taxonomy (NCBI): domain Eukaryota; kingdom Metazoa; phylum Chordata; class Chondrichthyes; order Rajiformes; family Rajidae; genus Malacoraja; species Malacoraja senta. The sequence continues at coordinate 22,602 of JAXLNO010005926.1, forward strand.
GGCCTGCGGCCTACAGCATCCTGAAGCCGCGGTCACCGGTAGGAGAGTGCCGATTCGGGACCTCCAAGTCGCGGAGTGTGTTCGGCCGTCCAGACGGGAGGGCCTGTACATCCGGCCACCCATAGCGGCGACTGCGGAGGTTTATGGCCCTGACCACGGGTGAACAATGGAGGAGGATTGACTGTACTTTATGCCTTCCACCACAGTGAAGAATGCTGTGGTGGATGTTGTGTTAAATTTGATTGTGTATTGTGTGTTCTTTTTTTTAAATTGTACCGCTGCTGGCAAATTCATTTCGCTGCACTTATATGTGTATGTGATGACTAAAACTGATTGATTGATTTGAACAAGCAAACAAATTTCCAACAAGTCACATTCCCCCTAACCTCTGCTCTGTCTCATACATTCAATGGCAGAAGTCAAATTTGATTTCACGAGAGTAAGCTCTCAGAAGACAGCTAGTCCGGATAGGTTGTAAAATCCAGCACCAATCAACTGGCCACATTCTTGATGATATCTTTAACATCTCAGACCACTTTAGAAGTCTACTGTCCCCAACTTCTTTAAGAAAACCCTCTTCATTCTATTTCCCAAGAAAAGTGCCACTACCACCCAGTAGCTCTAAAATCAACCATTATGATGTGAAAGATTGGTAATGGCCCACATCTGCTCTGGTCTTCAGGACAACCTAGATCTCTTCAAATTTGCATGTAGGAAAAATAGGTCTACGGAGGACGCCATTTCTCTTGCACTCAATTCAGCTGTGGATTACCTTGACAATAAGGACACCTATGACAGTATTCTATTCATTGTTCACAGCTCTGACTTCAACTCTCTAATATTGAATCATATTATCTCTATACTTCTGGACTTTGGCCTTGGAACCTCCATCTGCAACTGGCATAAGGGCGTCCTGACCATCAGAACTCACTTGGTTAGAATTGGTCATAACATTTCATCCACCCTGGCTCTCAACACTGGTGCTCCTCAGCATTGTGTGCTCCATCCTCTGCTCTACTCTCTGTACACCCATGACTGTGTGGCAAAGTACAGCACTGATTAAATCTTTAAATTTGCTCATGATGCCTCTGTGGTCAGCTGGATCTACAATGACAATGAAACAGAGTAGAGGAAAGAGATTGGGATCTTTGTACCGTGGTGTCCGAACAACGAACTAACCTTTAATGTCAGCAGCATAAAATTGTTGTTTGTTAATCTATGGGTGGTGGGGGTGGGGGGTAGGTGAACATATCCTTGTCCACATTAATGGAACTGCTGGCCAACTTTGCAGATGATACAAAGATATGTGGATCGGTAGGTAATGTTGAGGAGGCAGGGAGTCTGCATAAGGATTTGGACAGGTTGGGAAAGTGGGAAAATAAGTGGTAAATGGAATACAGCTTAGCAAACTGTACGGTCATGCACTTTAGTAGAAGGAATAAAGGCATAGACTATTTTCTAAATGGGGAGCAAATTCAAAAATTAGAGGTGAAAATGGACTTGGGAGTGCTGGTGCAGGATTCCCAAAATGTTAAATTGCTGGTTGATTTGGTAGTATGGAAGGCAAGTGCAATGTTGCCATTCATTTCGAGAGGACTAGAATAAAAAAGCAAGGATGTCATGCTGAGGTTTAAAAAGTGCTGGTCAGAGTTCATTTGGAAAACAGTGAGCAGTTTTAGGCCCCATATCTGAGGAAGGATATGCTGGCGTTGAAGAGGGTCCAGAGGAGGTTTACAAGAATGATCCTGAGGATGGTTGGGTTAATGTACAGTGAGCATTTGAAGGCCTTGGGGTGGTAATTGCAGGAGTTTAGAAGTATGAGGGGGGATCTCATTGAAACCTACCCAATTATGAAAGGCTTAAAGCCCTGTCTCACGGTGCGAGTTGACCCACGAGGTACCCCGAGCGAAAGACTCGTGGTTGTGCACGAGATTCCAAGTGTATGATCAAGAGTTTAACTGAGTTCCCACGGGTATGACTCAAGTTTGCCGTTAACTGTCATTTCTGCGATGTTCCAAGTTTGTCTCCCGAGTTAACAAGTTCCTTTCCCGAGTTACTCTTGAGCCAACCTTCAATGAAGGTCTGTTTTAATAAGCAACATCTCCATCCTGCGGCTGAGTTAAAGATAGAATTCAGCGCGGCCGCATCTATTGATGTGACCTACAAATTGTTGGGAGACGGAGCTCAGGGTTCGCCTCCTGAGCTGCTTTGGTGCCCAGGCGTGAGTTGAGGTGGAGGGAGGTTGGGGGGAGGGGGTCAGGTTAAACTCACCCATTTGACAGAGGCAGAGGATTACGAGGATCAAGCAAGACTCGGACTGCATGGAGAGCCGAGACTGCCCCGCTGGTGGCCAACTTCCCCCTGTCCTCCATCGCCGCTCCCAGCCGGCCGACAGGAGCTGTGCATGGAGCCCGCCACCGGAGTCGTGTCTGACTGCCTGGGCAGCCTGAGGGAGGCAGATGCACCCTGCCCGGGGAGAGGCCGTGGAGAGACTGCGGGGGGAGTACCTCACTCTGACTGTGATAGGGAGAGACAGAGGCGCACACACACACACACACAACACACACAGTGTGGAGTTCCTCTGACTGACTGACTGTGTGGGGGGTGGGACAGAGAGAGAGAGACACACACACACACACGCACAGGCAGCGTAGAGTACCTTTAACTGTGTGTGTGAGCGAGAAAGACAGAGGCAGACACACACACACAACGGGCAGTGTGTACCTCAGTCTGTGTGTGTGTGTGTAGGGGAGAAAGAGACACAGAAACAGTGTGGACCTCTGACTGTGTATGAAGGAGAGAGGGGGAGAGAGACAGAGAGAGAGAGGCACAGAGGCAGTGTGGTGTACTTCGGCGTGACTGTGGGGGAGAGAGAAAGAGCGCACAGGACCTCGGTCTATCTGTGTGTGTGGGAGGGAAGAGAGACTAAGCACAATACACCGGTCTTATTATATTTGTGGAGAAAGAGAGAGGTGGGGGGGAAAGAAAGAAATGGGGGAGATGTATATACACACAAAGCAGAGTTTTACTGTGTATGTGGGAGACACAGATGGACTTACACAGATGGACTTACCTCGGTCTTACTGTGTGTGGGAGAGGGGGAGAAAGAGATGTACACTCACAGAGGCAGTGTCTCTCAGCCTGTGTGAGAGGGAGAGAGAGACACACACACACAAGGTGGATGTGAAATCTCACCTGCCTGTTTCAATGACCGGCACCCGCCGCTAGTGAATGAAGACACCCCCATCTGTCTCCCCCTCCTCTCCCTCCTCCAACCCCCCCACTCCCCCCCAATTTGGAAATGTCATCCCATCACCCATTCCTTCTCTCCAGAGATGCTGCCTGCCCGCTGAGTTAAAGAGTTCCCACGGTAGACTCACGAGTCACTAAGGTAAACGCACGGGCCACTGCGTTCTTACAACGTGTTTAAATGTTTCAAATTTTAACCTCAAGAGTACATTTTACTCGTGGAAAAGTTTAAACATGTTTGAATTTTTCCTAGAGTTAACAAGTATCACGGGTACCTGCCGTTAGCGCCAAGAGTCGCTAAGTTGCGTCCACGAGTTCCGACGTTCCCGCTACGTTAATCGTACGTGATTACCATGAGTTACATTTGTTTTAAGCTCGGAGTACCTCGTGGGTCAGCTCGCACCGTGAGACAGGGGTTTTAGATAGGAATATAGTGGATATAGAGAGTAGTGGGAGAATCTAGAACCAGAGGGCACAGCCTCAGAATAAAAGAACATAGCCTTAAGGGCCTGTCCCACGGGCATGCAACTCCATGCGGCAAGCGCGACCTAACCGTAAGCGGGTGCCGTGCGGGGGCCGCGCGGAGGTCGCGGGGCTGGTCCCACTTCGATCGCGGGAGCCGCATGGAGTTGTGCGGAGCTGGTCCCGACATCGCGCGGGACTCCAAAAAACTGACACTGTGAAAAAATTCCGTGCGGCAATGGCCTGCCGCCCCGCAGCCGCATCGAGGCCGTGCGTGCCGTATCGACAGCTGTGCGCACCGCCTCGACGCCGGACGCAGCCGCATCGAGGCCGTGCACACCGCCTCGACGCCAACCGCAGCCGCATCGAGGCCGTGCACACCGCCTCGCCGCCGTACGCACCGTCTTGACGGCACTCGACCTCCGCGCAGCCCCCGCTTCCGATTTGGTAGCGCTTGCCGCATGCAGCCGCATGCTGGTGGGACTGGCCCTGTACGGGGATCACTCGACCTCCGCGCGGCGCCCGCTTGCGGTTAGGTCGCGCTTGCCACATGGAGTCGCATGCCCGTGGGACAGGCCCTTCAGAATGGGAACAAGGAGGAATTTCTTTAGACTGAGGGTGGTGAATCTGTGGAATTCATTGCCAAAAGCCGACGGTTCAGGCCAAGTCGTTGGGCATTTTTAAAGCGGGGATTGATAGGTTCTTCATTAGTAAGCGCATCAAAGGTTACGGGGAGAAGGCAGGAGAATGGGGTTGAGAAAGAAAAAAGATCAACCATGATTGAATGGCGGAGCTGATTCAATCGGCCGAATGGATGAATTCTGCCATTATGTCTTATGGTCCTTACTCTACCTCCTTCAATTATTCCGTTATTGTACATTATTATCAATTTGCATTTCAACTTTTGCACCATTCTGCTATTTTGCATTCATATGGCATTCATTGTTGTACTGTATCCATCATTGGTGTGTGCTGTTTATGCTATGAGCTTCATGCAAAAAAAGGTGCACCATGATGTAATGACAGAAAACTAATCTGAATCGGAAAATGAAAATTGACACCATACAACCAAGCAATGCAATGTCAAACATGTCCTGCTTTGAATGATTGTAGAGAACCTTCTTGGAAGCAGATGACAATTTATCATTTAAGACAGAGTTAGAAATACAGATTATCCTTGTCACGTATTTATTTGTATAAATGTATCTGATGCTTGTTTTTTGACTTCTAACTTCCTGATTGCAGGATTTGATAGATAATATCAAATTTATTCTTAAAAATAATCTAATCTCACTAATTAGGAAAATTATTCCACTGATTGTTCAGTATGCATCATTTAACATCTGAACTATTCCCAAATGATTAGAACAAAATGGGTCGTTTTCCTTATGGTTAAAAGATGGGTCACTTTGCCAATTGCCATCCCTTTCACCTGCACTGATCATATCCAACTGATTTGAAGCATTGAATGTTTGATTGTTGCTACATTTTTCTCTCATCAGTGTAAAATGAAAGAAGGGGATTGTATTTTAAAGAAGTCTTAATTTAGAAAGTAGAATAGTCATATAGTGGAAGGAACTTTCTTTAATTGTGAGTTTCCAATATTAAAACAAAATCTTGGTGAAGAGTTGTGTCTAACTAGTCGACAAGGTGGTAGAGGAGGGAATTGGCCCGTGTAATTGGTGGAATTGGCCCGTGGAATTGGCCCGTGTTAACTGTCCCGTTTAAACCAAGGGAATTGGTCAGTGTACTAAATGCAGGACTTGGGACATCATGTTACAGCAATTCAAGGTGTTGGTAAGGCCACATTTGGAAAACCATGTAGAATCTGGTTACCCCACTATAAGAAGGATGTCATTAAAAATGGAAAGAATGCAAAAAAGGTCTATGAGAATATTCCCAGGTCTGGTTGAATTATGAGGCTGGACAGGCTGGTCCTTTTCTGCCTGGAGCATAGGAGGTTGACAAGCGACCTTAGAGAGGTTTACAAAATCATGAGGGATATAGATAAGGTGCTCTTTTCACAGGGTAAAAGGTCTGTCTCACGAATCTGCGGTCATTGGCGGCGAAACGGGAAGAATCTGCCGCCATAGACCGCGCACTCGTGAGAAAGAACAATTCCCGGGCCGTGCGACGGTGTTCCCAACACCGCGCGGTGCAAAAATAAAATCGACAATGTCGAAAACCAAATACTCACCGCACAACCTCCACCAGTGATGCACGAGTGCGCACGGCCGCTCGCACGGGCCGCCGCCAGTATGGCTCGAGCGCCGTGCGTCAAACCTCCTCTGCCACAGCCTCCGCCAGTGACGCACGTGCCGCCGCCAGTGAGACACGTGTGCTGCGCGGCCGCAGGCACAGCCATCGCTACAGCGCCGCGATCAGGATGGCCGCCGCCACAGCCGCCGCTGGTGAGTCACGTGCGGGGGGCCGACGTCATCGCAGTCGGCCCGCCCTTTTTTTACTTACCGCAAGCACGTGGGACCCGCCGTGTTTGAATTAACTCGGCCCCCGCGCAACATCCGTGCGGCGCTCCGTTGGATAGCCTCGACGCTCTCGCCGTTGCCGCGCGGTCCTAGCTACCGTCTGCACCGCGCTTCACCGCCGATGACCGCAAACAGGTAAGACACGGCCTTAAGGGTGTTTAAAATTAGAGGACACCGGTTTAAGGTGAGGAGGGTAAGATTTAAACGTGTCCGGAGAGGTAACATTTTCACACAGAAGGTGGTGTGTATGTGGAATAAGCTGCCAGAGGAAGTGGTAGAGGTGGGACAGTAACCACATTTATAGGAAGGATTTGGATGGATATGGATGAGGCGCAGACGAGAGGGGCTAGCTTCATGGGTCAACTTGCAGAATGGACTAGTCGGCTGTGTTGCGCTATGACTATATAACTTCGGTTTGTGAATAAGATGGTTTTTTTTGTTGTTTTTTTAGAATAGAATGGAATGCCTTTTAAAAAAAAAAATTATTAAAAAAAAAAAAAATTATTAGAAGTATTGTACAATGTAGTGATCTCAAACAAACATAAAATTATACATTTCTTGTACCACTTCTTATTTTAAACTTTAATAAGAAAAAAGATAGTCGATAGGAGAGATAGTGAGTGAGTGAAAGAGTGGTCCAGGGAAACCCGTAGGGACCTAAGCCACAAGAAAGAGTTAAACAAAAAACAAAAGAAAAAGAAAGAAAAAAAAGTAAAATAAGATAAGACAAGATAAAAGGGATGTACCTACTTCGTATCTTTACGCACCCCTCACCAGGTCCTGAAACCATTTATTTTCAACATTTTGTTGCACCCTATGTTTGTAATAAGTCGATAAATGGAGACCAAATCTTTTGGAAATGGTCTGATTTACCTGCTAAGAGGAATCTCATATCTTCTAGGTGTAACAGTTCGGACATATTAGAAATCCACATTTTTATCGTTGGCGTGGGAGCGTTTTTCCAGAATTTCAGTATGTTTTTTTGCCATTATTAAGCCGTAATTAAGGAAGCTCTTTTGAAACGAAGTCAGCTCAAAGCTGGCTTCGATTGTTCCAAAAATAATCAGTTCTGCATTCGGTTTCAGTTTTATTTGAAATAATTTCGTAAAAATTTCAAAGATTTCATTCCAAAATTTTTGAATTTTTATACAAAAAACAAAAGAATGTGCTATAGTTGCTTCTTGGGTTAGACATTTATCACAGATGGAAGAGACATTTGGATACAATTTACTTATTTTAGCTTTTGAGTAGTATAGTCTATGTAAAGTTTTAAATTGAATTAGAATGTGTCTTACATTAATCGAGCATTTATGCATATATAGCAAGTGTTTATCCCAGCTCTCTTTCGAGATTTTTATAGCTAGTTCTTGTTCCCAATCTCTTCTAATTCTATCAGATGACGGTATTTCTATATTTAGGATGTTATTATACAAATATGATATTAAGTTAGTTGATTCCGCCTTTATATTCATAGCATCGTCTAATAGGCCTGGAGATAAATTTTGATATCATGTGTATATTTTTGCAAATAGTCATGGGTGAATAGGATGTTGACAAACTGTTTGTTTACTTTTAAAAAAAATAATGTGAATCCACTTTAAGACTCACTGGAATTGCTAACTGTCCCCTTTAAATAGTTTCAAGAAAGTTTCACATTTTCCATCCCATATTAACATCTCTATAAAAATGGCAGGTATATCAAGAAATATAGTGTTTAGAAAAAGCTATTGACATAATTTGTATTGACACTGGTGGTTCTTTGATGCATAGAACAAAAGGAAGGAATCTTGCTTTGAAGCCTTGTTAATGGCACCATCTTCCTGGGTTGAAGTTGAAAACATTGCACTCAAAATTACATTATTTGTGGCTAAAAGTGGATTCACATTTATTAATTAGTTTGAAAAGATGGCAGTGGTCCAACTGGATAAATTCTCCATTTGCTTACCTAATTCACAAAGGAGTTTTTAAATGGGATAAGGAGGTACATGGTGTATATCTCAGGAATAGTGAGAAATTCTGTCAAGCAAAGTTATAGATTGGAAGATAAAGGCAAAGAATCAAAACAAAACAGGCTGAGGGATAAAATCGGAAGGAAATATAGTCATCATAAAATATACAATAAGAGAGACAAGAAACCTGCTTTTACATTCAATTGCCTCGTGATTGTCGACCATCATCATTTATATCCTGAGGGACCAACATTTTTTTTGGAAAACTCCGGTTATTCATCGAACGCACGCACTGAAGGTTGGAAACTTATGCACTGTATATGTTTTTTGGGGCTTGTGTACAGGAGTTGGGAAGATATGTTACAATTGTACAAGATGTTGATGAGACCATGCCTGCAGTATCTGATTGCTGCACAACAAGAAGGATAGGGTAGGACTGTTTACCCTGGAGCGTAGGAGATTGAAGGGTGATCTTAGAGGATTATAAAATCATGCAGAGGAACAGACAGGATGAATGCACACAGTCGTTTTCCCAGGGTAGGAAATTGAGAACTAGAGGACACAGTTTTAAGGTGAGAGGGGAAAGATGTAATTGGAACCTGAGTAGCAACTTTTTCACTCAGAGGGTGGGGGGGATAGAGAACACGCTGCTAGATGAAGCATTTTAGGCAGGGAAAATTACATTTAAAAGACATTTGTACTGGTACATGATGGGTAAGAATGGGTTGGAGGGATATGGGCCAAATGAGAGCAAATGGGACTAGCTCAGGAAGGCATCTTGGTCGGCATGGGCAAGTTGGATTAAAGGGCCTGTTTCCGTGCTGCATAACTCAGACTGTGACTCTGTTACCATTGATCATCACCATTAAATTCAATATGGAGCTGGTTAGACCACAGTAAATGATTGTTGCCTGACATTTGTGAGACACGTATGTTATTTATCACATTATTCAAATGCTGAATGTTATCTCGATCTTGCTTTGTGGAGTTGTGAACACTTTTATTTTAATAATGAATGAAGTTGAACATTGCATAGAATCTGCAAATAGCCCCACTGCAAACCTTTAAATTGACAGAATTTTTTGGAGAAGCAATGAAATTGATCCCATCTGAGATGTCCTGCTGCCTGTCCCGCTGAGTTACTCCAGCATTTTGTGTCTACCTTTGATTGAAACCAGCATCTGCAGTTCTTTCCTTCACATCCCATCTGAGACTGCTCTGACAAGGATAAGCAGTGATTGCATGTGGCTGAGCACATTGGCCTCCAGTAACTAGCTCTTTCTTCCTCTGTTTCAAGTATGATTTTCTCATTGACTCTCAGTTTTACTGGGTCTATTTGGTACTATGCACAGTTGAATCATATCTTGATATCAGTCCTGACAAAAACACAAAGTTTTGGAGGAACTCAGTGGGTCAGGCAGCATCTGTGGAGGGAATGGGCTGGCCATGTTTCAGGTCGGGACCCTTCCTCAGTCTGAAGAAATCTGAGGAAAGGTCCTGACCCCAAAAGGTCACCTGTCAGATCAGTCTTAGGAATGGTCTCAACCCAAAACGCCACCTGTCGATCCCCTGTACAAATGCTGCCTGACCTGCTGAATTTCTCCACCACCTTATGTTTGGCTCAAGATTCCAGCATCTGCAGTTTCTTATGCCTTTCTGTCTTGATGTCAATCCTAATTGTTTTTTGCACCACCACATATGTTTGGGCCAAACCTCCAATGAAACCTAAAGTTGAAGGATGTCAATGTAAACCAAATTGAGCATCTGCAGGTTTATTGTTAATGGATTGCTTTATAGCAATGATGGTGATTCCTCACTTTAATTTGTTGACAGCAAGCTAATTGGATTATAATGAACCAGGTTAGATTTGTCCAGGATGCTGTGGGTAGGGCACACCTGGGCAATTTTACACGGTGTTAGGTAGATGTCGATGTTGTTAGCTGGAGACCCATCTAGCCATTGAGCACATATCTTTGAGATGTTGTCACAACTCTGTTGTTTTTTTAACCTACAAACCTGCATGTCTTTTGGAATGTGGCAGGAAACCGGAGTACCCGGAGAAAACCCACGTGGTCACAGGAAGAATGTACAAATTCTGTACGGACAGCATCTGTAGTCAGGCTCAAACCCAGGTCCCTGGCGCTGTAAAGCAGCAACTTTACCGCTGCATCACTGTGCTGTTCCTCAGTAGGTTCTCTCAATAAAAGATACACCCTTATCTTTAATTATCCTTTTAAGTTGAATCACCAAAACTTTGTTAATTGTAATGAATTAACTTTCTATATTCCGTCTATGCTCCCTCATTGGAAATGCTTGTGCAGTTTATGATACTTCAAAATTTACAAAAACTTTATAATTCTGGTTCAAAATCAAAGTTGGCCCCAAGGGAGCCACCCACTGAGCATCATATATGCTCCAGCTTATTTCCCATCATTAGTGCTTCATCTGCAGCATGACCTGGTGGTATCCTTCTACCTCCTGCCGCTTGCCCACTATGCTCAGTCAGTTTACCATTCAATATTAACCAGGCCTTAATATGTAGCACCAGACATAATTCCCAGTTAAATTCTTTTTTTTTAAACAATCTATTTCCATAACAGAATTGTACCTTTATTCTTAACTACGAACTCTCATTATTAATAGTAGATTATTTGCATCAAAACATGTTAGTGATTTTGGTTTTTTAATATGTATAGTACATATATAATATATATAAGTGCAGGTGATGAAAGCTGTGACTTGAGCGACTGCAATTTCAGCAACACTTTTATCTGTTCATTATGTACATTTTGGATTCAACATAAATCGAGAGGGAATGGTTTTGAAATTTGCAATTAAAAGAAAAATGGGTTTAATTAAATCTTTGGAAGATCAAAGGGTACAGCAAAGACATTAATAAGATGAGGGAATGGACTAATAAAGGGTAGGTGGAAAGCAATGTCAAGAAGTGTGAAGTAATGCATTTTTGGTACAATCTAAAAAAGAATTGTATTTTGAATGAATATGGGCTTAATACCGTGGAAGTGCAAAATAATTTGGCAATATAGGTTCACAGGACAGTAAAATCAGCACCTTGACTGATTATGCTGATAAAAGCTAATAGAATTCCAGGCATATAGAATATAAAAAAACACAAAGTATTCATGAACGTGTAAGACTAATTATCACTAATTATCACTAACAGTGGATGCATTAGTGATAATTTTTCAAAACTCTTTAGATTCTGGAGTAGTTCCTGAGGATTGGAGGGTAGCAAACGTAACCCCACTTTTTAAGAAGGGAGGGAGAGAGAAAACGGGGAATTACAGATCAGTTAGTCTAACATCGGTAGTGGGAAAACTGCTAGAGTCAGTTATTAAAGATGGGATAGCAGCACATTTGGAAAGTGGTGAAATCATTGGACAAAGTCAGCATGGATTTACGAAAGGTAAATCGTGTCTGACGAATCTTATAGAATTTTTCGAGGATGTAACTAGTAGAGTGGATAGGGGAGAACCAGTGGATGTGTAGTATCTGGACTTTTAGAAGGCTTTCGACAAGGTCCCACATAAGAGATTAGTATACAAACTTAAAGCACACGGTATTGGGGGTTCAGTATTGATGTGGATAAAGAACTGGCTGGCAAACAGGAAGCAAAGAGTACGAGTAAACGGGTCCTTTTCACAATGGCAGGCAGTGACTAGTGGGGTACCGCAAGGCTCAATGCTGGGACCCCAGCTATTTACAATTTATATTAATGACCTGGATGAGGGAATTGAAGGCAACATCTCCAAGTTTGCAGATTACACTAAGCTGGGGGGCAGTGTTAGCTGTGAGGAGGATGCTAGGAGACTGCAAGGTGACTTGGATAGGCTGGGTGAGTGGGCAAATGTTTGGCAGATGCAGTATAATGTGGATAAATGTGAGGTTATCCACTTTTGTGGCATAAACAGGAAAGCAGATTATTATCTAAATGGTGGCCGATTAGGAAAAGGGGAGATGCAGCGAGACCTGGGTGTCATGGTACACCAGTCATTGAAAGTAGGCATGCAGGTGCAGCAGGCAGTGAAGAAAGCGAATGGTATGTTAGCTTTCATAGCAAAAGTATTTGAGTATAGGAGCAGGGAGGTTCTACTGCAGTTGTACAGAGTCTTGGTGAGACCACACCTGGAGTATTGTGTACAGTTTTGGTCTCCAAATCTGAGGAAGGACATTATAGCCATAGAGGGAGTGCAGAGAAGGTTCACCAGACTGATTCCTGGGATGTCAGGACTTTCATATGAAGAAAGACTGGATAGACTTGGCTTATACTCGCTAGAATTTAGGAGATTGAGAGGGGATCTTATAGAAACGTACAAAATTCTTATGGGGTTGGACAGGTTAGATGCAGGAAGATTGTTCCCGATGTTGGGGAAGTCCAGAACAAGGGGGTCACAGCTTAAGGATAAGGGGGAAATCCTTTAAGACCGAGATGAGAAAAAACGTTTTTACACAGAGAGTGGTGAATCTCTGGAACTTTCTGCCACAGAGGGTAGTTGAGGCCAGTTCATTGGCTATATTTAAGAGGGAGTTAGATGTGGCCCTTGTGGCTAAAGGGATCAGGGTGGTATGGAGAGAAGGCAGGTACGGGATACTGAGTTGAATGATCAGCCATGATCATATTGAATGGCGGTGCAGGCTCGAAGGGCCGAATGGCCTACTCCTGCACCTATTTTCTATGTATCTATGTATCTATGTAAGACCTTAAAATCTCATCTGGAGTCTGTGTCCACTATGTGGCTTTGTGCTATAGAAGGAATGCAGGGGCTCCAGGGAAGGTACTACATGGATTCAAAAAAATGTTACCTGCCATGAGGAAATGGAGATACTTGAAACAACTGAGTTGCTGTTACTGAAGGTATTGTGAATTACTGATGATTTGATAAAAGTGTTTAAAAATTGTGAAAGTCTTGGACAGAGTAAGTAGAAGAGTGTGTTTCCAATGTTGAGAGGTCAAGAGTAAAGGACAATAGATATAAGATGAAATGCTTGAGATTTGGAACAGTGCATACACCAAGTTGTGAGGCCATGGAATTTATTTCTAGGGTAGTGGCTGAGGCAAAAACAATTTGACTAGATAAACCTAGACATAGACATAGAAAATAGGTGCAGGAGTCGGCCATTCGGCCCTTCGAGCCTGTACCGCCATTCAATATGATCATGGCTGATCATCCAACTCAGTATCCTGTACCTGCTTTCTCTCCATACCCCCTGATCCCTTTAGCCACAAGGGCCACATCTAACTCCCTCTTAAATATAGCCAATGAACTGGCCTCAACTACATTCTGTGGCAGAGAATTCCAGAGATTCACCACTCTCTGTGTAAAAAATGTTTTTCTCATCTCAGTCCTAAAAGATTTCCCCTTTATCCTTAATCTGTGACCCTTTGTTCTGGACTTCCCCAACATCGGGAACAATCTTCCTGCATCTAGCCTGTCCAACCCCTTAAGAATTTTGTAAGTTTCTATAAGATCCCCCCTCAATCTTCTAAATTCTAGCGAGTACAAGCCGAGTCTATCCAGTCTTTCTTCATATGAAAGTCCTGACATCCCAAGAATCAGTCTGGTGAACCTTCTCTGTACCCCTCTATGGCAAGAATGTCCTTCCTCAGATTAGGAGACCAAAACTGTACGCAATACTCCAGGTGTGGTCTCACCAAGACCTTGTACAACTGCAGTAGAACCTCCCTGCTCCTATACTCAAATCCTTTTGCTATGAATGCTAACATACCATTCGCTTTCTTCACTGCGTGCTGCACCTGCATGCCTACTTTCAATGACTGGTGTACCATGACACCCAGGTCTCTTTGCATCTCCCCTTTTCCTAATCGGCCACCATTCAGGTAATAGTATACTTTCCTGTTTTTGCCACCAAAGTGGATAACCTCACATTTATCCACATTATACTGCATCTGCCATGCATTTGCCCACTCACCCAGCCTATCCAAGTCATCTTGCAGCCTCCTAGCACCCTCCTCACAGCTAACACTGCCCCCCAGCTTCGTGTCATCCGCAAACTTGGAGATGTTGCATTCAATTCCCTCGTCCAAATCATTAATAAAGGATAAATAAAGGAGGAATTTAGAAACAGGGTGGATGAAGGTAATAATAACTATTTGTTTAATTCATGGGTAAATGCCATCTTAAAAAAGGTTTCTTTTTATACCTCTCATTTAATTGTCTTTATTTTCTCAAAGTTTTGAGACATCTGCTCAAGTTATAATTTCAAGAAATTCAGTAAGTCATTCAAAACAAAAAGCCTGCAAATTAAAGTGCAGAAGGAGGATTACAATCAGATAGGAGGTACACAAAAATGCTGGAGAAACTCAGCGGCATCTATGGAGCGAAGGAAATAGGTAACGTTTCGGGCCGAAACCCTTCTTCAGACTGATAGGGGGTGGGGAGAAGAAAGGAAAAAAGGAAAAGGCGGAGGAGGAGCCCGAGGGCTGGGGGAGGGGAGGAGACAACCAGATGGCTGATGAAGGGGAGGGGACAGCCAGGGCTAGCAGAATTGGGAGAATTCAACGTTCAGGCCACCAGGATGTAGACTGCCCAAGCGGAATATGAGGTGCATTTCCTCCAATTTACGGTGTTGCTCGCTGTGGCCATGGAGGAGACCCAGGACAGAGAGGTCAGATACGGAATGGGAGGGGGAGTTGAAGTGCTGAGCCACCGGGAGTTCAGGTTGGTTATTGCGGACCGACCGGAGGTGTTCGGCGAAACGATCGCCAAGCCTCCGCTTGGTCTCACCGATGTAGATCAGCTGGCATCTAGAGCAGCGAATGCAATAGATGAGGTTGGAGGAGATGCAGGTGAACCTCTGTCGCACCTGGAACGACTGCTTGGGTCCTTGAATGGAGTGGAGGGGGGAAGTGAAGGGACAAGTGTTGCATCTCTTGCGGTTGCAAGGGAAAGTACCAGGGGAGGGGGTGGTATGGGAGGGAAGGGAAGAATTGACAAGGGAGTTACGGAGGGAGCGGTCTCTGCGGAAGGCAGACATAGGGGGAGATGGGAAGATGTGGCGAGTGGTGGGGTCACGTTGGAGGTGGCGAAACTGACGGAGGATCACTTGTTGTATGTGACGGCTGGTGGGGTGAAAGGTGAGGACTAGGGGGACTCTGCCTTTGTTGTGAATGGGGGGATGGGGAGAGAGAGCAGTGTTGCGGGGTATGGCAGAGACCCTGGTGCGAGCCTCATCTATGGTGGAGGAGGGGAACCCCCGTTCCCTGAAGAATGAGGACATTTCAGATGCCCTGGTGTGGAACGCCTCATCCTGGGAGCAGATGCGGCGTAGACGGAGGAATTGGGAGTGGGGGATGGAGTCCTTACAGGAAGCAGGGTGGGAAGAAGTGTAGTCCAGATAGCCATGGGAGTCGGTAGGTTTGTAGTGGATGTCGGTAAGGAGTCTATCACCTGCGATGGAGATAGTGAGGTCAAGGAATGGTAGGGAAGTGTCGGAAATGGTCCAGGTGTCAGATAGATTGGGCAGCACAGTGGTACAGCTGGTAGAGCTGCTGCCTCAGAGGGCAATATTGGTTACAAAAGGGATGAAAAAAGGAGGAATTTAGAAACAAGGTGGCCAAAAGTAATAATAAATCTGGATTTGATCCCGACTTTGGTTACTGTCTGTGCACAGTTTGTACGTTCTCCTCTTGATCACATGGGTTTCTTCCGGGTACTCTGGATTCGTCCCATATCCCAAAGACGTGTAGGTTTGTAGCATAATTGGCATCTGTAAATATCCCCTAGCGAGTAGGGAGTGAATGCAAAAGTGACCTACCAAAAAACTAGTGAATGGACAATCGATGGTTGGCATGAACTTGGTGGGCAGAGGGGGTGTTTCCAAGGGGGCAGGGGATTGTATGGTAGTCTACATCGTCATGGATTAATTGTGACCTCAAATGAGAATTTTCTCCTGGGATCCACACCTAATATTTTACTCGATGGCCCTATTAACAAGCTGCATTCTGACTTAAGGGCCTGTCCCAAAAGATTTTGAACATTGCAAAATCCAGCGGCGACAAAATAGTGGTTGAGACACTTGAAAAAACATTGCGCGTCATTCGTCATCACGCCACGTCACCGCCGCGTCATACGTCATCATGTCGCGTCATATGTCGTCACAGCGCGTATTTTTCAATGACATGATACGTCAGTCAATGATGCCACAGTCGCCAAAAAAATCGACAAGCGGGGCAGGCCCTTTATTCAACCCATTAAAGTCAACTCTGTGCTACCAGATGTGGGCCAGTTTCTACAGCCCAATATTGAATATCTGCAAACAATACTCACCAGGGAGATGGGAGAGATGGAGGCAGCCAATGTAATTGATGGATTTACTAATGAGTTAGTCAATGGCAAGAAATCAAAAGAGCTCCCTGCTTCCATTGGTTGGAAGGAATAAAAACGTGGATCAAAGCCTATTCAGTCATTTAATCGCAGTAAAGACTCCAAGAACATAGTCTTTGCCTGAGTAAGAACAGCTCGTGTCTGGATGAATTTGACAGCAGAGGTTGACTGAAGAAAAAGGGACTCCAACCTGCTCTATTCGATACCAACGTTGCCTTGAAAATCATCTGTTTGGTGATAGTAAACATGGCATATTAACAAGCTGCATTCAGACTTATTAAACCCATTAAAGTCAACTCTGTGCTACCAGATGTGGGGCAGTTTCTAGGCAACTATTTTTTGCCTATTCTGTAGGTTACTAGATTAATTTCCTCAGGCAGAGTTCTAGTGAGCATGTTTTCTCAAGTCTTATTTTTTTGTCCAAGGCCCAGTATTAGATGCAGATTCATGAGGTTGTCCAGCTATAGCTCCAGTTCCCTCGCATGGTCAGTGAGAAGATGCAGCTGGACAAGTGTAGTCCTTGTAGACCATGGAAGTTTCCCTGACTTCCCACAACCTGCAACAGGAGCATAACACATGCCCTAACTGCATAGGAAGGAACTGCAGATGCAGGTTTACCCCAAAGATATACACAAAAAGCTGTATTCTCAGCGGGTCAGGCAGCATCTCTGGTGGTCTGAAGAAGGGTCTGGATCTGAAACGTCATCTATTCCTTTGCTCTAGCGATGCTGCCTGTCCCGCTGAGTTACTCCAGCTTTTTGAGTCTATCGTCAATGCCTTAACCGTCATCTCTACTGCACTAAAACGAAGGAAGTCTAACATAAACAAAAAAATAGACCATGCCTTGTCCAGTCTCCTGGTTGAAGCCTCCTGAGACAAAGACTCAGCACCTCACCTCAACACACAGCCATTTGCAATATGCCCGTCCACTAGTCCCTGCCTTCCTTTTATACACCTGCATAATCAAGGACGAATCTCACCCCAGACTCCCCCTCCCTTCTCCCATCAGGCAAGAGGTACAGAAGTGTGACATTGCATACGTCCAAATTCAGGGATAGATTCTTCCCAGCTGTTATCAGGCAACTGAACCATCCTATCACCAACTGGAGAGCGGTCCTGAACTACCATTTACCTCATTGGAGACCGTTGGACTATCTTTAATCAAACTTTACAGGACCTTATTACACTAAACGTTATTCTCTTTATCATTTATCTGTCTACAATGGACGGCTTGATTGTAATCATGTATAGTCTATCTGCTGACTGGATAGAACACAACTAAAAACTTTTCACTGTACCTTGGTACACGTGACAATAATAAACCAGACTAAACAAAACACAGCTCTGTAGAAGCAGTCGTTCCGGGATGTTAACAACTGTTTTTTAAAGCTCCTGAACTGTTCCTCCTCTTGCAAAAGAAACTAACCTGGCCCCATGTTAATGGCTGCTTTACTGAGAGTTCATGCAATTCTGGCACTTGGCTCAAGGGGGTGGTTCACTGCAATCTCACTTAGAATTGCTAGCGACATCAAGGAAGATGCAGCTCAGTGAGCTGCAGGTTCATGTTTTGCACCAGAGAATCTAGCACAAAATGAAGCTTTATGCTCCGGAGCAGAACTGCCGGATTGAAGAAGTCCTACATGATCAGAGATGCTGACTTTTGAAAACAATGTTATTTAAGACTGTTCCTCCGATGTCTGAAAGGGCTGACTGCATTACTTTTGGGAGGAACGAGAACCATTCTATGGCATAATGGTTCATTATTATCACTCAGCCAATGTCTCTTGATAAACAAATTACATGGCCATTGCTCTTTGGGCACGTGTTATAAAATTACATGTTCCATTTTATTTTATTTCCAATCCACAACTGCTGGCCATAGACATTTTTACTCCTGCTATTTATTTACTGCCTCTGAGCCTCCTTTCTACCCATATTGTTACAATCCTTTTTAAATCCGCATGCTCTAGCTATCTTCTTATCCTTTCAGTTAAATTTGCTTTAATCCAAAATTCTTTCATTTTTACACTGTCCTTTATATGGCACAGAATCAAAGAGTTTCTGAAAATCCAAATACACAACATCTATTGCATTATCTACACTTTATCTACACATTTATATTCTTGAAAAATTCAATTAAAATTGAATAGTCAAGTATTACTGCCTCTTTTTAAATCCAAGCTGACTGTTGCTGATTAGCTCAGGGTTTCCTATGTATTTATTCATTCCATTCAATAGTTAACCATTTATCTTGCTACTTCCATGTGCGGATGGAGGTGGACAGTTGATCAGCTACAAAGAAGATTTACTGTGAATGATCCATTCATAACGGTAGTGCACGAAAATGGAACGTATTGCCCGAAGCAATTAGCGAACAATTTTGAAGACTGATTTATTTAACTACTAATGATTTATTTTGGAGGTTGGGGTTTGGCTTCAAAGTATTAAAAGTAAAAGTTTTCTTTGCCTAGAACGTGCTGCCAGCAGCCAGTTGACAACATCTTCAAGTGTTTTATTGTCATAAGCCATGAAACAGAACAATGAAATTCTTACTTGCAGCAGCACAGCAGATATGTAAACTTAGTATTCAGTGATAAACAACAAAACGAAGTTCAATATGTAAAAACAAACTAGTGTAAAGACAAGAGCAATGCCCCCATGTCCTCCCCCCCCCCCTCCCAAGTCCATAGTGCAACCAAGACAGTTTGTAGTTCACAGCATTCGAGTTCGCAGTATTCAATAGCTTGAAAGAGGCTGCTCCTGGACCTGGATGGTTACAGTTTTCAGGCTCTTATACCTGGATAAGGGTGTCAGGGGTTATGGGGAAAAGGCAGGAGAATGGGGTTGAGAGGGAAAGATAGATCAGCCATGGTTAAATGGCGGAGAAGACTTGATGGCCTAATTCTGCTTCTAGAACTAATGAACTTATGAACCTTCAACCCAATGGCAATGGAGGAATGAGAGTGTGGCTAGGGTGGTGTGGGTCTCTGATGATGCTGGCTGCCTTTTTGAGGCCGTGACTCCTATAGATCCCTTCGATGGTGGGGAGGTCAGTGCCTGTGATGGCCCAGGCAGTTATTCACCACTTTTGCGATCTTCCTGAGTGTTCGAGTTGCCAAACCAAACTATGATGTAATCAGTCAACATGCACGCTACCATACACCTTACTAAGAGAATACTTATTGAAATACCAAATATCCTCAATCTTCTAAGGAGGTAGAGGTGTTGATGGGCTTCTTTATGATTACATCAATATGCTGGGTCCAGGACAGGGTTGCTGGGTTCAGAGATATGCACATCCAGGCTTTTGAAGTATTTAACTCAATGCAGACAGTTTTGTGGATCCTTGGCCTTCCTCTTCTAAAGTCAACAGTCAGTCCCTTGGTTTTTCCATCTACTAATACTCTCCTCCGCCTAGCAGCAACAACTTCTCCTTTGACTCCTCCCATTTCCTTCAAATCCAAGGTGTAGCTATGGGCATGCGCATGGGGCCAAGCTGTGCCTGTCTCTTTGTAGGGTACGTCAAACAATCCCATTTCCAGGCGTACACTGGCCCTATCCCTGAACTCTACCTCAGCTACATTGACGACTGCATTGGTCCCACCTCCTGCACCCATGCAGAACTCACTGACTTTATCCAATTCACCACTAATTTCCATCCGGCACTTAAATTCACCTGGACCATTTCCGACATCTCCCTACCGTTTCTAGATCTCACCATCTCCATCGCAGGCAACAGACTACTGACTGGCATCTACTACAAACCCACTGACTCCCACAGCTAACTTGACTACACTTCTTCCCACCCTGCTTCCTATAAGGACTCTATCCCCTACTCCCAATTCTTCCGTCTATGCCGCATTTGTGCCCAGGATGAGGTGTTCTATACTAGGGCATCGGAGATGTCCTCATTCTTTAGGGAACGGGGGTTCCCCTCTTCCATTATAGATGAGGCTCTCACCAGGGTCTCCTCAATATTCCGCAGCTCTGCTCTTACTCCCCCTCCCCCTATTTGTAAGAAGGACAGAGTCCCTCTTGTCCTCACCTTCCACCCCATCAGCCATCGCATACAACATATAATCCTCTGACATTTTCGCCACCTCCAACGGGATCCCACTACTGGCCACATCTTCCCATATCCTCCCCTTTTTGATTTCTGCGGACACCGTTCCATCCGTAACTCCCTGGTCAATTCGTCCCTTTCCATCCAAACCGCCCCCCCCAGGTACCTTCTACTACAACCACAGGAAATGCAAACCTTGTCCCTATACCTCCCCCCTCGACTCCATCCAAAGACCCAATCAGTCTTTCCATGTATTAAAGAAAGAACTGCAGATGCTGGATAAAATGCTGGAGAAACTCAGCCGGTGAGGCAGCATCTATGGAGAGAAGGAATAGGTGATGTTTCGGGTCAAAGAAGGGTCTCGACCCGAAGGAGGGCCTCGAAGAAGAGTCTTGACCCAAAACATCACCTATTCCTTCTCTCCATAGATGCTGCACCCCCGCTGAGTTTCTCCAGCATTTTTTGTCTACCTTCAGTCTTTCCAGGTGAGTCACCTGCACCTCCTCCAACATCTACTGCATCCGCTGTTCTAAGTGTCAACTTCTCTACATCGGCGAGACCAAGCGCAGGCTCGGAGAGCGCTTCGCTGAACACCTCCGCTCAGTCCGTGTTAACCAACCTGATCACCCGGTTGCTCAGCACTTCAACTCCCCCTCCCATTCCCAATCTCAATCAAACCTTTCTGTCCTCGGCCTCCTCCATTGCCAGAGTGAGGCCCAGCACAAATTGGAGGAACAGCACCTCATATTTTGCTTGGTTAGTTGTACCCCAGCAGTGTGAACGTTGACTTCTCTATGTTTAGATAGCCCTTGCTTTCTCCCTCCTTCCCCTCCACCTTTCCAGTTCTCCCACAAGTCCTACTGTCTCCGCCTACTTCCTTTCTTTTTCCCGCACCCCCCACCCCCCTCCCCCTACCTCCTCCCTCCCAACTCTCCAATTGTCATAATTCTTCAGACAGGTTACTTGCCTGGTAATCCAGCAGCACTGGCAGCATTATTTTGTTCAATCGTTCACTATTTTGCATGGATCACCCAGAATAAGATCATTACGTGTTACTCTAGTTGCAAGGGATTACAACCAATATGTCTCCATGTCTTGCACACATCTGTTCACTAAGATATTGGAGGATATCTGATAGTTTTATTAAACAAAACAACTTGCAGAAAAATGAGCAACATTTCTACTGTTTGTGTACTGCAGTTCCAATAGAGTTAATAGATTACACTGAAATAATATAAATCAGTGCAATTAGTTACATGCTTCAATTGATAAAGTGGTGTGAAGCAATGTTACGTATCTTGTACAATCAGCCTGTACCCAAGCCATAGAACAGACTAAGTTATATAGCCCCTACAAAACAGGCCTAGTCCATTCATGGAGGTGGCCTCCTTTAGATGGTGGGCTACAATGCGTCTGAGAGTCAAGGAGCATTTCTGTAATGTCTGGGCAAATAAAGTAAATCACTGAACCTGGGATTTGATTGGTGAAACAGAAGCATTTCTGCTGTCTTGTGCCTTCAGGTATAAATGGTAAATTGTTTTTGGAGCCCTGACTAGTTTCTGGTACTGGCTGGAAATCAAATGATGCCATTGTACCCATGTAGCTGAATATTAATTTCCCATCTCAATGAGAGTTGCGACAATCAACATTGGGAAACTGTCATCCCATCCCCTGAACTGAAATGTTAGCACAGGTCATATGATGACCTTTCACACGCAGCACTTGGAGTCATATAGTCATACAGCACATAAACAAGCTCTTTGGCCCAACTTGTCCATGCCGACCAAGATGCCCCATCTAAGCTAATCCTGTTTGGCTGCATTTGGTCCATATCTTTCAAAACCTTTCCTATCCATTTTCTTTAAAGAAAAAAATCATTCATTACAGCAAAGAGTTTCAGTGTGCATTACCAAGTGTATATTGGAGGAGAGCTGTCAACCTTTTTCACATCCACGAGTGAAAAAATTGAAAGCTTTGTGATCTAAAATACAATGTTAGCTATACTCAGAAACCAATTGATTATTTTTTGCTGACTCCTCAGTTGATTCATGTCTGCAATCTCTTCATAGAACATGGTTCACAAACTTTCAAGATTGTCCTGGAAGCTAAAGGCATTAAAGATTTATCTTCTGTCACCATGGTAATGTATCCAAGAGAAAAACAGTGGACGTTCCTTGAAATATGCTGGATTATGAATTATAAAGGAATGGAAATAACTGTTAGACGAGGTGACCTGGTAAACAGTGCAAGGTCATTGAAGAATAGGAAAATGTACTTACCTGTTGCCATTTTTTTCCTTCAGCTTCATTTCAGAGCATTGTGGAGCTCTGAAATACCTTTCAGGTGGTTTCCCATTATAATGAAGGATGAATTCAAATGTGCTCTCAATCTGCACACAGCCATCTCCCATAAACAATAATATATTTTAAAAACCAGAGGCTGTTTTTAAGGCATTGATTTAGGAATTGACCAGGTTACTGCGCACAATTCTTCTGTTAGGTTTAGTTTACTTTAGAGATACAGTGTGGAAACAGACCTTTCGCCCCGCTAATCTGCACCGACCAACGATCCCCGCACACTGACACTATCCGACACACCCTAGGGACAATTTACAATTATACCAAGCCAATTATGCAAACATCTTTAGAGTGTGGGAGAAAACCTGAGATCCCAGAGCAAACCCATGCAGGTCACGGGGAGAACGTACAAAACTCTGTACAGACAAGCACCTGTGGTCAGGATCGAACCTGGCGCTGTAAAGCAGCAACTCTATCGCTGCACAACTGTGCCACCCAGAAGCTCTTTAATATAATATCATTGGGTTCTTTATGCCCCAGTGAAAGAACTAGCAGTGTTTTAATTTAATGACTCAGCAAAAGATGGTGCCTGTAATGGTGTTGCTCACCATCAATGCAGTATTAGTGTTGGCCCTCAAATCTCCATTGTGAATCCTTGACCTTCAGAAAGGAGACTGTAATAAAACAAATTGGAATAAGTCAAAGCATAGCTGGAAATCCTGCTTTGACTAATCTGCTGCAAAATTTCAACTCATCCAACTAAATGGTAATTTCATGTGAGTGATTCTCACACCATGCAATTTCCTTCACATCAAGGAGCGGCACCGTTTTGATTTCTGATGGGATACAGCAAGAATTATACTTTTTCAGTTTTTCCACTTAGTTTAACATGAAATCCAGCATTCCACCACCATTAATTAGTCAATTAAAGTCCTGCCTTTTCACAGAAGAATATTGAAATACTTAGTGACACATCCACTATAAGTGTCTAAATATATGTGGAAGCCCTTGCACTGATGATGGTTGTCAATAGCCTGAAGCACAAACTGTTCCGTTGTAAACATCTCTACAAACTGAAGTTTCATCTAAATATTTTACAAGTGTCAGATCAAATAAATTCGATGGAAAATGTTATAATAAGCATTTTAGTCATAATTTATGATAAGTAACTAATTATAACCAAACTGTATGCCATGTATAGTAAATGTATGACATTCTAGGGTAGTCAATTAATTTAAAGTTGCATTACTTATTTCGGAGTGCTGCTGTAAATCCGTTAAGTGGTGCAGAACCAACATTTAATTGGTTGCTACCTTCTGGGGGTTTGATTTTCAATCCAAAACTTTAAAGGGGTTTTATTTATTTGGATGTTAAGATGCAAAGTATCATGAGCTTTACCATCTCCGCCCACACCATTTCACTACTTTTCTGACAAGTCAAAAAGAGTCTTTCCCATAGTAGAGATGTCCATCTATGTGAAACATCATTCAAAGTTGCAAAAATGTAAGTTTTATAATCGCTTTTCCAGAAACTTAAAAGTAGATACTTACTGAAGAATCACCCAGGAGCTAAATCAGGGCATTTGGCCCATCACGTCTGCTCTGCCATTTAGTCATATCTAATCTAATTTTCCCTCACAATCCCATTCTCCAGAAGAAAATGTTGTTTCAATTGCATGCAGAAGAAAGTCTTAACTTGTGAGCAATCTTGTGCAATGATGAACATAGAAAATGTTGGAGATGCACAGCAGACATCTGAAACGTGTTAAAGTTTTTGATGAAATTCTTAAGTCATGGCTTACTGTCACGAGTCAGTAATATTAATTATCCTGCCAAATCCAACAACTGGCATTACATTATTCAATATTAACCCCATGCAGCATAACATTCTGTTCAATCCATGCTTCATCTTTGCTACTTGTTGCCTGTTCGTGTGCAAAGCACTTAGATAAGGTTGAAGTGAAGCCCTTACTGCATTCATTGCTGGTTGTATAGTGATGGTGGTGGTAACATGGCAGTAGGGTAGAATATTGTGAAGAATGCCTGGAAGTGTCCTTGCTGTCACTTAAAGAATTACTTCCTAGATTTGTCAATATTACAGGTTTTTGCACGATGGTATTAATGTAGATTCAACTGGACTGTCTAAAGTGATTTAAGAGAAGAATGCAGCTTTCACACATTTGCTGGATGCCTTTAGGTATAGAAATACGTCTGGACCTGACTGCATTTATTTTAACACACATAGAATTTAAACCGCAAATAGCAGCTTAGAGTAGCACAATTATATTTATTGGCAATTACCTTCATGAAAAGTTTCTTGGATTGATTTACTCTTCAGCAGAGAGCATCTGAAAATCCTGTACTTTCATCTACACCCTCTGATAGATCAGATGGGCAACGTTTGTCATTCTTTTGGTGAGCGCAGCAAATAGGCACATTTTAAAAATGTTGTTGTCTGCCTTCCCTCTCTCAGAGTGCATTGTGAACCATGTGGATTGACCCTAAAAGAAAGAAAATCACTTTAGTTTAGTTTAGAAAAACAGCACGGAAACAGGCCCTTCGGCCCACCGAGTCTACACCGAGCAGCGATCCCCGCATATTAACTCTATCCTACACACACTAGGGACAATTTTTTTTTACATTTACCAAGCCAATTAGCCTACATACCTGTACGTCTTTGGAGTGTGGGAGGAAACCGAAGATCTCAAAGAAAACCCATGCAGGTCAAGGGGAGAACGTACAAACTCGGTATAGACAGCAACCGTAGTCAGGATCGAACCGGGGTCTCCGGCGCTGCATTCGCTGTAAGGCGGCAACTCTACCAATGTGCCACAGTGCCGCCCTTTGCATGACTAAAAAATCTGCGAGAATATCTAATGATATTTCTGTGGCATGGGGTTTTCCTTTTACATCACATGCCTTAGTATAAATAATGGCACTTTTGTCATTGATTACTTTATTTGAATTTGCTTATTTTACCGCGACGGCAGCCTCGCCAGCAGCCTGTGTGTCATTTCGGCTTTTTTTGTTATTTTTCAGTGTCTTTAATTTGTTGTTATTTTATTTTTATTTTTTTTGTTATTTTTAATATGTTTTAGTGCTTCTCGGTATGTTTTGTGTGGGGGGTAGGGGGGGGGAATAGGGGGAAACCTTTTTCAGTCACATACCTCGACGGAGATGTGATTTTTCTCCTTCCCCCCCTGCGGCCTAACAACTTGGATTGATGCGGCCTTTACTGGAGACTGGCCCAGAGCTTCAAGCCGCAAGCGTGGCACGGACTTACCATCGCGGAGCGGGCGATCCTTTGCCCAAGGTCGCTGTGGAAGTGCTCCGACCGCTAGGCCTGTGGACTTTAACACCGTGAAGCCGCGGTCTCTGGTAAGAAGAGGCCGACTCGGGAGCCCCATGCCGTGGAGTATTCTGATCCGTCCCAACGCTGGACTTTCTATCATCCCGACGAGAGGGCTTGAACAGGGGACCAACTGCAGAGGCAGTGCTGAGGGTTCAAAAGCCCTGACCACCATAGGTGAACAAAGGAGGAATATGACTTACTTTATTACTTTCCATCACAGTGAGGAATGTTGATTCCACTGTGGAGGATGTTTATGTTAAATGTATTGTGGATTGTGCTCTTTTTTACTTTGCTCTCTTTACCCCCACCTACATTAAAAGTCTTCTCACCCACCACTCCACCTCCAGGTCCCTCAGATTGGCCGACTTGGGGTTGCTGAATATCCCGCGGTCTAGGCATTAGCTTAGGGGCGACCGCGCCTTTGCGGTTGCAGCTCCTAGACTGTGGAACAGCATCCCCCTTCCCATCAGAACTGTCCCCTCCATCGACTCCTTTAAGTCAAGACTAAAAACTTATCTATACTCCCAAGCCTTTCTTGATGTCCTCTGAGCGAGGGCTATATGTATATATGTATGTAGTTTGTTTGTTTATATTATTCTTATAACAAATGTAAAGCACTTTGGCCAACGAGAGTTGTTTTTTAAATGTGTTATATAAATAAATGTGACTTGACTTGACTTGACTTGTATGGCTGTATGGGAACTCAAATATTACTGTACCTTAAGTGGTGTATGTGACAGTTAAAAGTTAAAATCTATATAATGTTTGTCATTATCAATCACTTATTATATGTTTGACATCTTTTTCAAAAGCCATTCTAATAGGTCTTGTGAGGGTAAGTACAGCAGTACGTTAATGTAGCTCAGTCAACATTATCACACACTCAATCTTTAAGGGAAAACTGATACAGTATGGACCATCAATCTAACACTAGGTGCATCTTAACTTTAAAGAAACTGCTTTTCAAGTATGATTCAGTTTAGTTTAGAGATACAGCACGGAAACAGGCACTTTGGCCCACGGAGTCCATGCAGACCAGCGATCCCCGCACACTAACACTATCCTACATACCAGGGACAATTTGCTATTTTTACCGAAGCCAATTAACCTACAAACCTGTACATCTATGGAGTGTGGGAGGAAACCAGAGCACCCGGAGAAAACCCACGCAGGTCACAGGGAGAACGTACAAACTCCATGCACCCGTACAGCACCCGTAATCAGGATGGAACCAGGGTCTCAGGCGCTGTAAGGCATAGACTCTATACCACCCATGATCTTTTTTTTTCTTCTTTTTTTTTCTTTTAAAAAATATATATTTTTATTTTATTAGAAGTACAATTGTATACAATCATATTTTCATAATACATTTTATGTACAGCTTCTTATTTTTTTAATTTTTATAATAAAGAAGAAAAAGAAAAAGAAGTTAGATAATGAAAAATAGAAAAATGTGAGATATATAGTGTGTGGAAAAGAAAAATAGAGAGTTAAAGAAGAAAGTTAAAGAATAGAAAATAGGAAAAAAGAGAAGAAAAGAAGAAAAGGGAAGAAAAAGAAAAAAGAAGTAAGGAGATCTTATTTATAATCTTGACCATCCCTCGCCCAGTCACGAGTTAGCTTTTACAATTGTGTTGCACCATATGATTCCAAAAAGACGACAAATGGAGACCAACTCGTTGTGAATTGGTCAAATTTATCTATTAGGAGGAATCGCATTTCCTCAAGATGTGCGGTGTCCAACATGCAATCCACATTTTGAGCGTTGGTATTGGTGTATTTTTCCAAAATTTCAATATTAATTTATTTGCTATTATTAAACCATAATTAAAAAATAATTTTTGAGATGGATTCAATTTATTCCCATCTTCAATTACCCCAAATATAATCAATTCATTATTAAGTTCCATTTTTATCTTAAATAATTTTGTGAATATTTTGAAAATATCACTCCAAAATCTATAAAGTTTTATACAGGAAACAAAAGAGTGTGTTATAGTTGCATCTTGGGTTAAACATTTATCGCCAGTGGGGGATATATATTTGGGTAAAATTTATTTAATCTTGTTTTTCCACCCATGATCTTTAATGTTATTCAAATAAGATTCTCTAAATGATCTGTACAATTTCCAGCTGATATTCCCTCTTGGCTACCCAGATTACAATATTAAGGTGAGCTGTGTTAAACAATAGGATTATCATATGTACAGGCATAAGAGTATCAAAAACAATCTTGAGATAACAAATAAGATGCAACTGACCACTCTTTCTATTACTTGCTCCCAGTATTTGTCAGTAGATGTGGTAACAACATTGATACTCCAACCTACTTTTAATCCAGGCACTGGCCAGGCAAAAAACATTCAAAGTCAGAAAGGACATTTATCAGATTGTTGCTCTCACATTATGCAGCTCCTCTTAAAGTTTAGTGTTACTTACAAATAATTTACATTTACATCGTTAACCTAATCAAAGTGCTGGCATAATGTTACAAAATATGCTGTCAAGGAATATCCTCCATTTTTTGAGGTTCTGGCACCTGTACTAATCAAAGTCATATGGTAAGTCATATCTTACCAACCCCATCCCTCTCCACCTTCCGCAGAGACCGTTCCTTCCACAGCTGCTTGGTTCACTCATCCCTTCCCAACAAAACCACCCGCTCCTCAGGAACTTTCCTCTGCAATCACCTGTCCCTATACCTCCTCCCTCGCCTCCATCCAGGGACCTCAACTGTCTTTCCAGTTAAGACGGAGGTTCACATGCACCTCCTCTAACCTCATCAACTGCATCCAGAGTTCTTGATGTGGCCTCGTGTATATCAGTGTGACCAAGCGTAGACTCGGCAAACGTTTTGCTGAACACTTGTGCTTGGTCCTCCAATGCCACCTGGATCTCCTGGTTGCTAACCATTTCAACCCGCTTCCAATTCGTACACTGACCTTTCTGTTCTGGGCCTCATTCATTGTCAGAGTGTGGCCACACACAAACTGGAGAAAAAGCATCTCCTATTTCACAGGAGATTTAACACCTGTCTCCTCCCTCACATCCATCCCATGACCGCAACAGTGTTTCCAGGTGACAGAGGTTCACGTGCACCTGATGTTACCTCATCTACTACATCTGGATTTCCTGATGTGTCTCCCTGTACATCAATGAGACCAAGCGTAGACTCGGTGATCATTTGGCTGAACATTTACACTTGGCCTGCTGGATCTCTCTTTTGCTATCCATTTCTCCTCTTCCCATTCCTCTATCCCGATTTCCACCTCCCATTCCCGTACTGACCTTTCTGTCCTGGGCCTCCTCCTTTGGCATGGTGAGGCCACGCACAAACTGGAGGAACAACATGCGATATTCCACGAGCAGCTTACATCCCAACAGAATGAACATTGAATTCTCCAATTTGAGGTAACAACATAATCATCCTCTTTTTCTTCCCCATATACCCTGTCCCTCTTTCCCCTCCCCACCGGATGCCCCACCTGGATGACCAAGTTCTCCCCTCCCCCCTTCCACATACTTTCCTCCTGTAGCTTCACAATTCAATACTCTTCAATCCTTCTGTCTTTTAAGCTCAGCCTTTGTCCAACCAACTGTCTATCAAAACCCCCCTCATTTGTATCAACTTATTATCTGCCAGGTTTTTCACCCCCTTCTTCTCTTTCAGCTTTCTTCCCCCCCCCCCCCCCCCCACACCCCCTCCAACAATCAGTCTGAAGAAGGGCCCCAACCCAAAACGTCACCTATCTTTGTTCTCCTGATATGCTGCCTGGCCCATTGAGTTACTCCAGCACTTGTGTCTTCTCTGTTTAAATTGGTGGATTAGTATCCAGAGACATAATTTGAATGCTACCCACAATAACTGGTGAATTTGATATTCATGACAATAGTAAACCTAGGATTTTACTTCGGAGTGACGTGAGTGACTACGTGAAGAAGACCCCGTCCAGCCGCACACGCGTCATTATCGATCAGACGCATAGCGTTCATGACCGTGTGTGGAGGTGCAGGAGCTCCTCCAGCGGTGAGTAAAGCAAAGTTAAAGTAAAAATCGGACAAGGTAAGTGGTTTCGTTTTTACTTACAGGGCGCTTTTCTTCCCGCTCAGACGTGTTGGCGGAGGTCCACACAAACTCAGAATTGAGAAAGAGCGTAGGGGAAGGAGAGGCCAGGGACGCACCGCAGGTAAAACCCCCGATGCTAAGGGTAGCGGGCGTCAGGAAGAGGAGGCAGTGGCATCGAAGCCATCAACTCCCGTTACGGTCGAATGTGCCGTTAAACCGCCGGTGGCGGGGCGCAAGGCTGGACAAAAGTCGGCCCGACCTGTAGACTCGGAAGAGTCAGACCCGGAGGTATACCCTCCTCCAGCAGAAAACGTTATGGCTGCAAGGGTCGCCAGTTTAGAACTCCTGATGGGGATTTACAAAGAACCCCCACAGGAGGAATCAGGTCGGTGTTGGCCAATGGAGGATACAGCACAGGGTGTGCCTTGGTTGGGACAGGCACAAGGGTGGCCTACAGGAGAGCCATCAGAAATGACTGTGCAAAGGTATTACAGTGGTTGGCCTACAGGAGAGCCAGTGCCAGAAATGCCTGAAAAAAGGCAGTATATGTGCTGGCCTACTGAAGAGCCAGTACCAGAAATGTCTAAAAAAAGACAGTACAAACGTACTTATGTTCCAGCACCGAAAGTTCCTAAAGGGAAAATTATGAAGCGTTGGCCTAGAGTTGAGCCAGCGCCAGCAGCACCTGAAACAGGGCTGCCTATCCGTGGGCCTATTAGAGAGCCAGCGCAGGGGGAATCTGGCATAGACTTACCTGAAACAGGGGAGCCAGAATTTACCAAACCTGAATAGGAACATCTAGATTCAGAAGATGAATTCTATGAGGATGAGAGCCCATTATCAGAGCTGAAAGTTCCTGGACTAGCACAAAAGTTTGCTGTTCCTAGAATAAAGGGGGAACCTTTGAGGGAGGAAATAGCAATGACTATAAACTATCTACTCTCCCATCAGCTCCAGGAAGTAACTATGGATGAGACTATGAAATAGTACGAGGCCCCAGCAAATTGTGAATTGCTGACAGTTCCAGCAGTAAATAACTTGATTTGGGGTTATTTGAGCATTGGTTTACGCTCACAAGAATTGAAATTGCAACGTGTATTGAAATTGCTGGGGTCAGGCATCACGGCATTTGCCAGAGGTTTGGATGATGATTATGTATCAGATTCACAACAAGATGCTCTAGCACTGATGTGTGGTGCACATTTTTGAAATAAATTATATTCGTAAAAATGCAATAAGACCAAATATTCATCCTAAGTATGCAGGGCTCTGCAAACCAACCAACATACAAATGCTTAAGCTGCTGTTTGGAGAAAATCTAGCAAAGAAGCTAAAAGGACGAATGAAGAGTCAAGAACCTTGAGTGGCATGATGATGAAACCACCGATGATGAGCAGAGCGGTGCGAAGGCAGTATCCCTACAGGCGGAATACTGGTGCTGGAGAAGGAACAAGCCGATCATTCTCTTATACACGTTGGCGTGCTGCACCGGGGATATGTGGAGGTTACAATGTGCCTACCAGAAGCGGACAATTGCCGGTGGCAAACCCCGAGGTAGGGGGTCCTGGTCTGGTAAGGAATACAATAAATGTTTCACATTCACAAGTAGAGGGAAGGTTACAATTCTTCCTAAAAGAATGACAGTTAATAACAAATGATTCATTTATTCTAAATAGCATTGTAGGATTCAAAATTGAGTTTCTATCCACATTTGGATCCTCCAAGGCAAGAAAATTCAAACTGGTCATGAATTTTCTCAAAAGAAGTGAATAAGTTGATCAAAGGAGAATTAGAAACTTTAACCAAAAAGGGGGTAATAGAGAAGTCAGTAGAACAACACCATCAGTTTGTATCAAATATTTTCCAAGAACAAAAAAGGATGGTGGATGTAGAATCATATTGGATCTGACAAATCTTAACCTTTATGTACAATACAAACATTTCAAAATGGAAACATTTACTAATGCAATTCAGCTAATCACAGAAAATTGCTACATGACAAGCATAGATCTGCAAGATGCATATTATTCCGTGGCAATGCATGGTAATGATCAAAGATATTTGAAATTTAGATGGATGTCAGTTATGGCAATTTAAAGCATTGCCCAATGGTCTGACTTCAGCACCAAGATTATTCACTAAATTGCTCAAACCAATTTTAGCTCTGTTAAGAGCTGAGGGCCATGTATTAATGGCTTATTTAGAGGATATCCTCATTGTAGGGGACACTTTGGCTGCTGCAAAATTGTCAGTATCCAGAGTCAAATACAATTTTTGAGAAATTAGGTTTCATTATTCACCTACAAAAATCTAAATTGTTACCAAGCAAAAAGATTGATTACCTAGGGTTCACAATTAACTCCGAACACATGGTAATCACTTTGCCAAAAGATAAAAGCTGCAGTTAATTGAAGGTTGCATAAAACTCATTAACGAGGACACACCTTCAATTAGAGAAGTGGCAAGCTTGCTAGGCAAATTAATTGCAGGGTTTCCAGCGGTCACGTTTGGACCATTGCATTATCAATGTTTACAGAGAGCTAAGGTACAAGCGTTAAAAATGAATAGAGGGCATTTTGACAGGCCCATGAAATTAACAATTTAATCCATTACAGAAATAGAATGGTGGATTAACAATGTTTCTAATGCTTCCAGAAAAGTTCTGGTAGAAACACCTTCCGTCACTCTACAGACTGATGTAAGTGCGCTGGGTTGCGGGGCTACTAACATGATTTCCAGCTGTGGAGGTAGGTGGAATGTGAATGAAGTACCTTTGCTGGAAAATCTGGGAATCAATTACCTAGAGCTATTAGGCGCATTTTACGGCCTTAGAGCTTATTGCACTGATATGGGAAATGTGAATGTTCAGGTACAGGTTGACAATACTACAGCTGTAGTATACATAAATCACATGGGTGGTATAAAATCAGAATCATGTGATAAATTAGCGAATGAAATTTGGACCTGGTGTATTGCCAGGAGAATTTGGCTGTCAGCAATATATTTACCAGGTAAATTTAATACAATTACAGACAAAAGATCACGTAAATTTAATGATAATACAGAATGGATGTTAAATCGGAAAATATTCACACAAATTATCACACAATTTGGAATGCCAGAAATTGATCTGTTTGCATCAAGATTGAACCACCAGTTTGCCGAAGTATGTGTCATGGGAACCTGATCCTGGAGCAGTAGCGTTGGATGCGTGGTATGTTTCTGGGGTGGTATGTTTCTGTATGCGTTTCCGCCATTTTGTTTAATCCACAGATGCATACAGAATTTTTTTATTTTTTTAAAATTTTTTATTTATTAGAAGTACATTACATTACAACCACATACATTAGTACTCGTCACTTATGTCTTCTTACAATTAATGTACTCTATTTGTTTTTTACACTAGAAAAGGAAAAGATTGAAAGAAAGAAGAAAGTGAAGGAAAAAGTGAGAGTGTAGAAAATGTGACAACAAAAAAGGACGAAGACCCTATAAGAACAAAATTAAAAACAAAAGAAAAAGAGTTAAGAAATAGACCCTAGAAAAGAAAGAGAAAGAGAAAGAGGAAAAAGAGAGAAACAAATATTTTTATGAGCATTACGCAAATGGGATATACCAACTCTTCAACTATCATCCCCCCTTACCTGACCTCAATTTTTTTTTTTAAGGTACCTTTGCACCCTATATTTGTAATAATTCTATAAATGCAGACCACGTCAGGTGGAAGTGATCTGGTTTACCTGCTAGGAGGAGTCTAAAGGCTCTGTCTTACCTGTTTGCGGTCATCGGCGGTGAAGCACGGCGTCGCCGGTAGCGAGGACCGCGCGGCAACGTCGAGAGCGTCGAGCCTATCCACCGGAGCGCCGCACGGATGCTGCGCGGGGGCCGAGTTAATTCAAACACGGCGTGCCCCACGTGCTTGCGGTAAGTAAAAAAAGGGCGGGCCGACTGCGATGACGTCGGCCCGCCGCACGTGACTCACCAGTGGCGGCTGTGGCGGCGGCCATCCTGATCGCGGCGCTGTAGCGGTGGCTGTGCCTGCGGTCGTGCAGCACACGTGCGTCACTGGCAGCGGCACGTGCCTCACTTGCGGAGGCTGTGGCAGTGGAGGTTTGACGCACGGCGCTCGAGCCACACTGGCGGCGGCCCGTGCGAGCGGCCGTGCCGCACTTGTGCATCACTGGTGGAGGTTGTGCGGTGAGTATTTTGTTTTCGACATTGTCGATTTTATTTTAGCACCGCCGCCGCACGGCCACCGCACGGCCCGGGAATTGTACGTTCTCACGAGTGTGCGGTCTATGGCGGCAGATTCTTCCCGTTTCGCCGCCAATGACCGCAGACTCGTGAGACAGGCCTTTTATCTCTTCTAGGTGTAATGTTTCGAACATATTTGAAATCCACATGTTTATAGATGGTATTGGAGCCTTCTTCCAAAATTTTAGAATTAGTTTTTTCCCATTATTAACCCATAGTCTATTAGTTTCTTTTGAAACACATTTAGTTCTGGACCATCTTCCGTTATTCCGAAGATAATCCATTCTGCTTTGGGTATCAGTCTTATTTTAAATAATTTTGTAAAGATTTCAAAAATTTCATTCCAAAATTTTTGAATTTTTGTACAGAAAACGAATGAGTGCGCTATAGTAGCTTCTTGGGATTGACATTTATCACAAATAGATGATACATTTGGGAAAATTTTATGAATTTTAGTTTTCGAATAATATAATCTATGTAAAATGTTAAATTGTATTAAAGTGTGTCTTACATTAATCGAACATTTATGCACGTTTAATAAGTGTACATTCCAACTTTCCTTTGAAATTTTAATAGCTAACTCTTGTTCCCAGTCTCTTCTGATACCCTCCGTACATGGTATTTGTACATTTAAGATAATATTATACAAATATGATATTAAGTTTGCTGATTCAGCTTTTATCTGCATTGCCTCATCCAATACATCTGCTGGGTTATTATAATGATCTTTTGTATATTTTTTTCCAAATAGTCGCATATTTGAAAATATTTAAAATATTCATTATTTCCGAGTTTATATTTTATTTGTAATTGTTGAAATGAAAGTAATTTTCCAGTTTCATACGTCACCGAGCGTTTTAATTCCTAGTCTATCCCAATGTGTAAAAGCTTTATCTATAATAGAAGGATTAAACGAAGGGTTATTAACTATAGATAATAAAAGTGATAAATTTCTTAATTTTAAATTTTGTTTTATTTGTTTCCAAATTCGGATTGTACTATGAATAATTGGGTTCTTATTATAATTTATATTATTCAGTTTCATTGGAGAGAGGAGGATCGCTCCAATGTTTCCAGAGGAGCAATCCTCTTTCTCCATTACAATCCAGTCCACTTGCTGGGCGGAGTTATCCATCAGTTGAATCATATTTTTAATATTTACTGACCAATAATAATACATAAAATTAGGTAGTGCTAAACCCCCTAATACTTTAGGTTTATTCAGATGTGTTTTTTGTATTCTATGTGATTTATAGTCCCATATAAAATTAGTGATATCTGAGTCGAGTTTTTTAAAAAACTTCTTTGGTAAGTATATAGGAATCGATTGAAATAGGTATAAAATTTGTGGTAGAAAGATCATTTTTTTTGCATTTATTCGGCCTATTAAAGACATCGGGAGCGTTTTCCAGAATTTAATTAGTGTGTTTAATTTATTAAGTAGGGGTCAAAATTTGCCTTAAACATACCTTGATATGTTCTAGTAATTTAGATTCCCAAGTATTTAAATTTTTCTGTAGCTATTTTAAAAGGGAATTTTAAAAGATGTGTTGAATCTTTCGGTTTTATTGACATAATTTCACTTTTATTCCAATTTATTCTATATCCAGAAAAAGATCCAAAGTCTTCAATTAAATTTAATATATTTGATATAGTGATTTGAGGTTTTGTAATGTACAGTAATATATCATCCGCGAATAAAGATATTTTATTATATGAGTCTTTAGTATTATATCCATGGATATCAGGGTGTATTCTAATTTTTTCTGCTAGCGGTTCAATAATGAGAGCAAACAGCTGTGGTGATAATGAGCATCCTTGTCTATTT
>JAXLNO010005927.1:0-57529 GCA_038087875.1 Malacoraja senta
TTTCACGTGTCCAAGTAAATGAAACTAAACCAGTCCGAAATCTTCATGCTTTGTCAGAGATTTTCTATATCTGTAAACTCATTTAAAACTTGACCCAGATAGCACAGTGAGCATTTTAAAATGTGCTGCGTATTAATGCCGGTTTTGTCAACTGGCACGCAAAACAGACTTATGCCTACCATATTCTGTTGTGCTGAAGCAAAGCAAGAATTTCATTGTCCTATCTGGGACACATGACAATAAACTCTCTTGAATCTTGGATGTGCTCTAAGCTGATTAGAGCACATGCAATTTTGGATGTGCTCTAATCTGAGAAAAAAGGTCTGCTATGACTTTCAAGACAACAGACCTGATATGAGTTTTGCAATTTTCAAAACTGAAAAGCTCCAAAGACTTTTAGAGTCATAGAATTATACAGCACGAAAACAAGCCCTTCAGCCAACTTGTCCATACCAGTCAAGATGCCTCATCTAAGCTAATTCTATTTGTCTGTGTTTGGCCTATATCCCTCCAAACATTAAAATGAATAAATCACAGATACCCCACTCTCCATGTGAAAATGTTGCCCTTTAGGTTTCTATTATATCTTTCCACTCTCATGGGCGGATATCCCGGGGGGGTGGGGGACAAGGGAGACACGTCCCCGTCCCCATCCCATGTTTTGAGAGGTGGACCACCCCCCCCCATGTTTTGTAATCCCGATTTGAAAATCGGTGAAAAAAAAATCTATTAAAAATCTCCGCTTTCCGCGAGACGGTGGGGGTGGGACTGATGATTGAGTCAGTCAGCAGACAGTGGGTGGGGGGGGGGACATGATGTTTCAGCGCGATGATTGGAGGAGGGATGTGTCAGTCAGAGACGGAAGTAGGGGGTGGGACTGAGGATAGAGTGCGGTGATTGGAGGAGGGAGACATCCTGGTGGAGCAAAGATCATAGAGCAGACCTTGAATCGGCCCGTTCGCGGGGCCTTTCATCGCCTGGCCTGGCTTAGTGTCGGCCGCGGGATCTTCCATCGCCCCGCGGTCAAATTGCTGTGTCGAGGCGATCGAGGCTCCCGATGTTGATGCCCCCAGTGGGCAATGGAAGATCCTGCGGCCGATTTTAAGCCGCTCTGGGCATTGAAAGGCCCGCGAACGGGCCGATGAAGCCCACGATTCAGGGCAGATGAAGCTGCTGTTGCTGGAGTTCATAGTCAGTCACCAACCAGGTCAGCTCCAGTTATCGTCTACATGGCCCACAGCCGAAGCCTCGCCTGTGTGTGTGTGTGTGCATGCGCGTGCGGCTACAAAGAAATTGTGTCCCCCCCATGTTTTGATAGTGATTTCTGCCTCTGTGACCACTCTCACCTTAAACCTATGACCTCTGTTTCTGGATTTCCCTGCTATGGGTAAAATACTCTGTGCATATACCCTCTCTATTCCCCTGTTTTACATACCTATGAGATCACCCGTCATCCTCCTGTGCTCCAAGGAGTAAAATCTTTAGTCTTCCCAACCTCTCCCTAAAGCTCAGGCCCTCAAGTCCTGGCAACATCCTCATAAATCTTCTCTGCCCTCTTTCCAGCTTAACAACATCTTTCCTAAAGCAGGTTGATCAAAACTGAACACAATACTCTAAATGAGGCCTCACCAACATCTTGTACAACTGTAACATAACATTTACCATACCCTGAATGATGAAAGCCAATGTGTTGAAAGCTTTTTTGATCCCCTTTGTACCTAAATTGTATCTCCATTTCTTCATTCCATTTCTGAATGACGAGAAGCACAAAGATGTACTTTGCTTATATTAATCTTCCTATGAGGAATTAAATAAACCAAGTTTATGGTCTCTTGAGTTTAGAAGAATATATAGTGATCCCATTGAAATGCATACAATTGTTAAGGAGCTTGACAGTGGATGAAGAGCTGATATTTCAGAAGCCACCGACCCAAAATAAGGACTTACATTATCTGCAGAGGTAGAAAAATAACTTTAGAGTTATTTAAAGTCTTTAGAGTTTTCAACAGCCTCTTAAATGCTACTATCATATCTGCCTCCACCATTACCACTGGCAATGCAATTCAGACCCACATTACTCTCTGTGCAAAAAAACTTGCCCCGCACACCTCCATTAAACTTTACCCCTCTCGCCCTTCAGCTGTGCCCGCTAGTTTTGGACATTTCCACCCTGGGAAAAAAAATATTATCTCATGCCTCTCTTAATTTTATACACATCTTTCAAGTCTCCCCTGAACATCTGATGTTCTAGAGAAAACAATCCAAGTCTATCCAACCTCACCCTGTAGCTGAAACCATCTAATCCAGGCATCATCTGGTAAACCTCCTCTGTACCCTCTCCACATCCACCACATCTTTCCTGTAATGGGTCGACCAGAATTGCACACAATACTCCACCTAATCTGAATGATATGGAATGTGCGGCTGAATGGTCACATTCAAAAGAGTATTGTATGTATATATCTAATACATAGATATTGTAATTCACATTTTTCACCAGTCCATTCTAACATTTTACATGTAAACCCCATTTCGATTAAATTATGCATCTATTGTTTAATTTAGTTTAGCTTAGAGATACAGCGCAGAAACAGGCCCTTCGGTCCACTGAGTCCTTGCTGAACAGCGATCCCCACCCACTAGCCCTATCCTACACACTAGGGACAATTTGTCATTTTTACCATGGCCAATTAACCGACAAACCTTAACGACTTTGGAGTGTGGGAAGAAACCAGACCACCGGGAAAGCCCACGTAGTCACATGGAAAAAGTACTAACTTCATATAGACAGCACCCGTAGTCACGATCGAACCCAGATCTCTGGCGCTGTAAGGCTGCAACTGTACCGCTGTGACACCATGCTGCCTTCTAAGTTAGATATATATATATCAATGTATAAATATATCAATGGCTAAAAAATGATTCAGATATATTAGAAAGAACAGAGAAGATTTACGAGGATGTTGCCAGGACTAGAGGGTCTGAGCTATAAGCAGAGGTTTTTTAATTTTTTTAATTTTTTTATTTTTTATTTATTAGAAGTACATTACATTATAACCAATTACATTAGTACTCGTCACATATATTTTATTACAATTAATGTACTCCGTTTGTTTTTAACACTAATAAAGGGAAAGGATGAGATTGAGAGAAAGGAGAAAGTGAAGGAAAAAAGTGAAAGTGTAAAAAACGTGACAACAAAAAAGAACAAAGACCCTATAAGAAAGAAGAAAAAAAAAAGAGTTAAGAAATAGACCCTAAAAAAGAAGAAAAAAGAGAAAGAGGGAAAAGAGAAAAACAAATACTTTGTTGAAAGCATCATGCAAATGGGATATACCAACTCTCCAGCTTTCATCCCCCCTTACCTGACCTCAGTTTTTTTAAAGTACTTTTGCACCCAATACTTGTAATAATTCTATAAATGCAGACCACGTCAGGTGGAAGTGATCTGGTTTACCTGCCAGGAGTAGTCTTATCTCTTCTAGGTGTAATGTTTCGAACATATTTGAAATCCACATGCTTATAGTTGGTATTGGAGCCTTTTTCCAGAATTTTAGGATTAACTTTTTTCCAGTTATTAACCCGTAGTCTATTAATTTCTTTTGGAACACATTTAGTTCTGGACTATCTTCCGTTGTTCCGAAGATAATCCATTCTGCTTTGGGTATCAGTTTTATTTTAAATAATTTTGTAAAGATTTCAAAAATTTCAATCCAAAATTTTTGAATTTTTGTACAGAAAACAAATGAGTGCGCTATAGTAGCTTCTTGAGATTGACATTTATCACAAATGGATGATACATTTGGGAACATTTTATTGATTTTAGTTTTCGAATAATATAATCAATGTAAAATTTTAAATTGTATTAAAGTGTGTCTTACATTAATCGAACATTTATGCACGTTTAATAAATGTTCATTCCACCTTTCCTTTGAGATTTTAATAGCTAATTCTTGTTCCCAGTCTCTTCTAATACCTTCCGTAGATGGTATTTCTACATTTGTACCGCTGTGAGACCATGCTGCCTTCTAAGTTATATATACTCTAAGTTATGATATATATATATATATATATATATATATATATATATATATATATATATATATATCTATATCAATATCAATGGCTAAAAAATGATTCAGATATATTGGAAAGAACAGAGAAGATTTATAAGGATGTTGCCAGGACTAGAGGGTCTGAGCTATAAGCAGAGGTTGAGGAGGCTGGGACTCTATTCTTTGGAGCGCAGGTGAGGGGTGATCTTATAAAGGTGTATAAGATCATGAGATGAATAGATCGGGTAGATGCATAGAATCTCTTGCCCAGAATAATGAATCAAGGACCAGAGGACAGGTTTAAGGTAAAGGGGAAAAGGTTTAATAGGAATCTATTTGCAGATGATGTACTACTATATATTACAAAATCACAAATTAGTATACCAAATATATTAAATTTAATTGAGGAATTCGGATCCTTCTCAGGATATAGAATAAATTGGAATAAAAGTGAAATTATGACGATTAAACCTCAAGAATCGACACACCTGTTAAAATTCCCTTTTAAAATCGCATCAGAAAAATTTAAATATTTGGGAATTGAAATTACTAGAAAATATAAATCACTATTTAATGCAAACTATATGCCCTTATTCAATAAATTAAACACATTGATTAAATTCTGGAAAACCCTCCCGATGTCTCTTATAGGCCGAATAAATGCTATAAAAATGATTTTTTTACCACAAATTTTATATTTATTCCAGTCAATACCGATATACTTACCAAAAAAATTTGTTTTTTAATTGGATGCCGATATTACAAATTTTATATGGGACTATAAATCCCACAGAATTCAAAGAAAACATTTGTGCAAACCTAAGGAATTTGGTGGATTATCACTTCGCAATTTTTTATATTATTATTGGGCCACAAATGTCAAAAATATGATCCACCTGTTCGACAATTCGGCCCAATGGGTGGATTGGATAGTAATGGAGAGAGAGGACTGTTCCCCTTTCAATATAGGAGCGATCCTTCTCTCACCAACAAAAATAAAGAATACAATATATAGTAAAAATCCAATTATTCATAGTACAATTAGAATTTGGAAACAAATAAAATTAACGTTAAAATTAAGAAATCTATCACTACTTTCTCCTATAATGAATAACCCTGCGTTTAAACCTTCTATGATAGATAGAGCTTTTATAGGAATTAAAATGTTTGGAGATATGTATGATAATGGAAGTTTTTTAACATTTAATCAATTACAACTTAAATACAACTTGAATAGTAATCAATATTTTAAATATTTTCAACTACGTGATTATTTGAAAAAGTATACACGAGAATATCAAAACATGTCTCCTGACCTATTAGATGGGATAATGAATATAAAAGCGGAATCAGCTAATTTAATATCATACCTATATAACTCCATTTTAAACATAGAAATTCCAGCATCGGACGGGATTAGAAGAGAATGGGAACAGGAACTAGCTATAAAAATCTCGAAAGAGAGTTGGGATAGACATGTATTATATGTGCATAAATGTTCGATTAACGTAAGACATACTCTGAATTAATTTAAAATTTTACATAGATTATATTATTCAAAAGCTAAATTAAGTAAATTTTACCCTAATACCTCGGCTAACTGTGATAAATGCCTAGTCCAAGAATCAACTATAGCACATTCTTTTGTCTTTTGTATAAAAATTAAAAAATTTTGGAATGACATTTTTGAAATTTTCTCTAAATTATTTAAAATAAAATTGAAACCGAATGCAGAACTGATTATTTTTGGAACAACAGAAGCAAGTTTGGAGCTGACTGTGTTTCAAAGGAGTTTTCTTAGTTATGGTTTATTAACGGCAAAAAAACTGATATTGAAATTTTGGAAAAATGCCCCTACGCCAACAATAAAAATGTGGACTTCTAATATGTCGGAATTGTTACATTTAGAAGATATGAGATTCCTCCTAGCAGGTAAACAAGACCAATTCCAAAAGATTTGGTCGCCATATGTCGACTTATTACAAACATAGGGTGCAACAAAATGTTGATAGTAAATGGTTTTAGGACCTGGCGAGGG
This sequence comes from Malacoraja senta, assembly GCA_038087875.1. Taxonomy (NCBI): domain Eukaryota; kingdom Metazoa; phylum Chordata; class Chondrichthyes; order Rajiformes; family Rajidae; genus Malacoraja; species Malacoraja senta. The sequence continues at coordinate 6,094 of JAXLNO010005927.1, forward strand.
GTGAGTAAATATAAGAAGTAGACACATCCCTTTCATATTGTCCTATCTTATTTTCTTTTTTCTCTTTTTTTCTTTTCTTCTTTAACTACTTCTTGTGGTTTAGGTTCACAAGAGTGTTCCTGGACCACTTTCATTCACTCACTGACTATCTTTGCGAGCTCTTTCTATCCTTTTTTTCTATTAAAGTTGAAAAACAGAAGTGGTACAAGAATTGTATAAAATTATGTTATGTTATTGCAGATAACTGTAATGTAAAATACTTCTAATAAAAAAAAAAAAAAAATAAAAATAAAAAAGGAATCTGAGGGGTAACCTTTTCACACAAAGACTGATGTTTGTTTGCAACAAGCTGCCAGAGGAGTTAGTTCAGGCAGGGACTATCCCAACATTTAAGAAGCAGTTAGACTGGTACATAGATAAGACAGGCTTGGAGGGATTTGGACCAAATGCTGGCAGGTGGGATGAGTGTAGCTAGGACATGTTGGTCGGTGTGGGCAAGTTGGGCCAAAATTCCTGTTTCCACACTGTATCAGTCTATAACTCAATGCCTTTATGAGTGGAAATAATGTTGCAGAGCAGCCACAGATTCAAGGGGCTGGATAACGTCCATCTGCGCTGAAAGTCTCCTTGTCTGTCGCAGAGACCCTGAAGGATGCAAGGAAATGGTTAAGAATTTGGGGGAAGATTGAGTTGCGGTAGGAAAGCTTGTGCTATTTTCAGGGCTGAGATTGGATGGTGTAATTGAATTTATGAATTGGTTGGAGGGGTTATGTTCAGAGCAGGAAATGAAATTTGTTGAAAATTGCTGCATTTTGGGCGGTGGTGTTAAAATTAATAAACTCTGCCATAATAAGGCGATCTGAAGCCATGCCTGACTCAAAAATACAATTAAGCTGGAAACCAAGGTGAAAAGTGAGGTGGGATGCTTTCAATAATGAATGATGGCAAACAGTACAATCGTAGAAGGGGTTTTCATGACAAGAGAGCCAAATGCTAATAACTCCGAATACAAATGTAACCTTTAAGGAATGTCAAAAGAAAGTAAATTAAAATATCACATTGATATGGAGAAAAATGAAAGGAATAAAAGAAAATAAATGCATAAGAGAAGAAATTGAAATGCAGAGGACATGGAGAGTGTTAGAATGGAATAGTGGAAAAAGTGAATTACAAATCTCGAAGGAAGACCAGCAGAAAACAAATTAGTAGAAAGAACAGAGTATAGAAGTTGGGAGGTCATGTTACAGCTGTAAAAGACATTGGTGAGGCTGCATTTAGTGTATTGTGTTCAGTTCTGGGCACCATGTTTTAGGAAAGATGTTGTCAAGCTGGAAAGGGTACAGAGAAGATTTACAAGGATGTTGCCAGGACTAGAGGGTCTGAGCTATTGGGAGAGGTTGAGTAGGCTGGGACTTTATTCCTTGGAGCACAGGAGGAGAGGTGATCTTATTGAGGTGTATAAAATCATGAGAGGAATAGATCGGGTAGATGTAAAGAGTCTCTTGCATAGAGTAGGTGAATCGAGAACCAGAGGACATAGCTTCAAGGTGAAGGGGTAAATATTTAATAGGGATCTGAGGGGTAACTTTTTCACACAAAGGGCGATGGGCGTATAGAACAAGCTACCAGAGGAGGTAGTTGAGGCTGGGACAATCCCAATGTTTAAGAAACAGTTAGACAAGTACATGGACAGGACAGGACAGGTTTGGAGGGATATGGACCAAACACGTGCAGGTGGGACTAGTGTTGGACATTGTTGGCCAGTGTGGGCAAGTTGGGCTGAAGGGCCTGTTTCCACACTGTATACTGTAACTCTATGATTCATATAACTGACAATGGCAGTGGATTAGAATGAGAAATCAACTGGATCATATTTTCATAAAATATGTTTATGCAAAATTAATCTCTGGAAACAAAGATAATATTGCAGTAAGAAATTTTGTAGTTGGAGTTGAGTTAAGTTTAGTTTCTTGTCACATGTACCGAGGTACAATGAAAAGGTTTTGTTGCGTGCTAACCAGTCAGCGAACAGACTATAGAATCGAACTGTCCGCAGGGTCAGATACATGATAAGGGAATAACGTGACTAGTGCAAGATAAAAACAGTAAAGTCCGATCAAAGATAGTCTGAGGGTCACCAATAAGGTATTTAGTAGTTCAGGACTGTTCACTAGTTGTGATATGATGGCTCAGTTGCCTGCTAACAGCTGGGAAGAAACTGTCCCTGAATCTGGAGGTGTGTGTTTTTACACTTCTATACCTTTTCCCGATGGGAGAGGGGAGAAGGGAGTGGCCAGGGTATGACTCGACCTTGATTATGCTGCTAGCGTTGCCGAGGCAGCGTGAGGTATTTATAGTCAATGGAAGGGAGGCTGGTTTGTGCAATGGTCTGGGTTGCATCCACAATTCATTACAATTACTTGCAGTCTTGGACGGAGCTGTTCCCAAACCATGCTGTGATGCATCTCAATAAAAAGTTGTCTACGACACATCTGTAGAGGTTGGTGAGAGTGGTTGGGGACATGCCAATCATGCCAAAGAATAAAATGACGTACCTTTAGAACGGAGATGAGGAGGAATTTCTTTATTCAGAGGGTGGTGGATCTGTGGAATTCAGTGCTATGCCCTTGTGTTTGTAAAAAATATTGGATAATATTTACCATGTAACTCAATTCAGCTCATTTGAAGCACTGCAACGTAGCATGATAAACCACAGGTCTGTTTCAAATGAACCTAAAGTTTGCAGCACAGTGATGCAGCGGTAGAGCTGCTGACTTACAGCGCCAGAAACCTGGGATTGATCCTGACTACGGGTCCTGTCCGTATAGAGTTTGTACCTTCTCCCTATGACCTGTGTAGCTTTCCTCCGCGAGCTCCAGTTTCCTCCCACACACCAAAGACGTACAGGTTGTTAGGCTAATTGGCATGGTAAAATTGTAAATTGTCCCTAGTGTGCATAGGATAGTGTTAGTGTTTGGGTATCGCTGGACGGCGTGGACTCGGGGGAGCCGAAGGGCCTGATTTTGCGCTGTATCTTCAAACTAAACTAAACTAAAAAACACGTGTCTTGCCTGGGATTTACCCTGTCTACATAGGCCTGCATTTCCAGAAGAGGGTTAACAAACACTCTGTTGAAAGCAACATGAAAAGAACCGTGTAAGACAGGAATGTGAAAATTCCTGAGTCACAAGAGGCTGTAGATACTGGAATCTGGAATATGGATCACGTGCAGGCAGAGGAGGTGAACATGCAGCATATTTTCAGCACTGTAATTCTGTGGGTTGAATGGCAAGTTCCTGTGCTCTACTGTTTTATCTCATAGAATTAACTGCTGGAGGAACTCAACAGGTCAGGCAGCATCTGTGGAGGCAAAGTGATGGTTGAAATTCCAGGTTGAGATCCTGCATCTGGACTGAGAGCATAGAGGGAAAATAGCCAGTATACAAAGTGTAATGGGAGAAGTGACACAGAGAGATTTAGAGATTTAGAGATTCCTTTATTTGTCATTCAGACCTTTCGGTCTGAACGAAATTTCGTTGCCTGCAGTCATACATATAATAATAAATGACAAAACACACAATAAACACAAATTAACATCCACCACAGTGAGTTCACCAGGTACCTCCTCACTGTGATGGAGGCAAAAGTCTTAAAGTCTCTGTCTCTTCCCGCTTTCTTCTCCCTCTGCGCTGAGGCGATCCAGGCTTCTGATGCTGTGGCCCCGCCGGGCGACGGTAAGCCAGTCCAGCGGCCGAATCCGTGCTCCGCGACGGGCCGGCTCAAACTCCGCGGCCCGGGGTGGTCGAAGCTGCCGAAGCTGCCGCCCTCCAGTCCAGCGGACGCAGCTGTAGTTGCGGGAGCCCCAGAAAAACAGGTCACCAACCTGTGACCTGCGCGCTCCCGACGATATCGTCCACCGGGCCCGCGGCCGAGCCTCCGGATTCAGGTCGCCACCAGTGTCCTCGGTCGCCACCGCCGGAACGCCACCGCCACCGCCGGAACGCCACTGCAGCCCCGAAGTTGGCCAGCCTCGCGCTGGTAAGTCCTGGCTCTGCCTCCGGAGCCTCGAGGTCGGTCGGTCGCTCGCAGTTGGAGTTGGAGGCCGGCAGCTCGCAGTTGGAGTTGGAGGCCGGCAGCTCCGCCATTTTGGCCTCAGCGCAGAAGGAGGCAGAGAAGGGGGACACGACAAGAAAAAGTCGCATTCCCCCGAAGGAAGAGACAAAAGTCATGTTTCACCCCCCCACCCCACACATACACAACCCAATATACTAAAATTTAGCTGAAACAGGATAAAAGAAAACAACAAAAAAAGTAAAAACAGACGGACTGCAGGCGAGCCGCTGCTGTACGACAGCGCCGCCACTTCCAGAGGCTAGTATATTAGCCCTCATGACTTTCCCCTGCAACAATCCATTCTCTTTAACTGCAGGGCAACTGCACTGGCATCTGGCAGCAGTGGGGAGAGATCTTTAGAACCAATGCACTCATATGAGCAAGATAGTGTTGGCAGCTATGCTCACCTGAATGCGGCGTTGATGGAAACTTCTCTGGACATATTTTACTGCATGTCTCCAGGAGAGCATGTTTCTGTACTGTACAACACTATGACTCTATAATACCAAGTGCTAAGACAGTCTATTGCTATTTCTTTGGTAGACAGAGCTTGCTGCTGTGTACAGTCCATAAAGACACTTTTGAGTTTAGTGTAGTTTAGAGATACAGCGCGGAAACGGGCCCTTCTGCCCACCGAGTCTGCACCAACCAGCGATCCCTGCACATTAACACTATCCTCCACACATTAGGGACAATTTACAATTTTACTAAGCCAATTAACCTACAAACCTGCAAGTCTTTAGAGTGAGGGAAGAAACGGAGTTCCCGGGCAACTCCCACACAGGTCACGGGGAGAACGTACAAACTCTGTGTAGACAAGCTCCGTAGTCAGGATCGAACTCGAGTCTCTGGCGCTTCGAAGGACCTGTCCCACTTTCACGACCTAATTCACGACCTCTGCCGAGTTTGCCCTTGACTCATACTCGCAGCATGGTCGTCACAAGGTCGTAGGAGGTCGTAGGAGGTCGTAGGTAGGTCGTGATGCGAGTCGTAGGTACTCGTGGCATCAAGTAGGTCGGGGCGTATTTCCAGCCTGATGAAATATCAAAGAGTAAAAAAGGTCGTGTATTAGGTTGTGAAAGTGGGACAGTCCCTTAAGGCAGCAACACTACCTCTGTGCCATCGTGCCACCACTTCTCTTAGTAACAAGTCATAAAGAATACTCGTTATCATCTTTCAAGGCATGCAAGTGTAAATAGCAGGGTCAAAATCAAATCTCCCTCATCCATCCATGCAGCTAAATGTTGATAGTCAGCTGTGGTTGTGTAGAAAGGAACTGCAGATGCTAGTTTACACCGAAGATAGACACAACATTCTGGAGTAACTCAGCCGGACATGCTGCCGGTCCCACTGAGTTACTCCAGCATTTTGTGTCGATAGTCAGCTGTGGCTGTGTCATTAGCCCTGGACTTCATTAATGCACATATTGAAACGTCCTGGTATGGCGGGACTGTCATATGAGGAAAGATTGAAAAGACTAAGCTTGTGTTCACTGGAGTTTAGAAGGATGAGGGGGGATCTTAGAGAAACATATAAAATTATAAAAGGACTGGACAAGTTAGATGCAGGAAAAATGTTCCCAATGTTGGGCGAGTCCAGAACCAGGGGCCACAGTCTTAGAATAAAGGGGAGGCCATTTAAGGTGAGAAAAAAACTTTTTCACCCAGATAGTTGTGAATTTGTGGAATTCCCTGCCACAGAGGGCAGTGGAGGCCAAATCACTGGATGGATTTTAGAGAGAGTTAGGCAGAGCTCCAGAAGCTAGTGGAATCAAGGGATATGGGGAGAAGGCAGGCACGAGTTATTGATTGGGGACGATCAGCCATGATCACAATGAATGGCGGTGCTGGCTCGAAGGGCCGAATGGCCCCTTGCACCTATTTTCTATGTTTCTATGTTTCTATGGAGGAAAATTTACACAACAATTTTCTGTCGTCCTTCACAAATAATTAGCGCCAAACAGGGAAAGGACGTGACGTTAATTGACCATATTTCAAGAATTGCGAGTTCAGATTTATGCTGGGCAAGTCTGCAGATAGCAACATAAAGGTGGAAGAATGTGCAGTGAGATACGCACGGGTCCTTTAGCCTGAGAAAATAACCCAGGAGATATTAGGCATAAAGTGTGTTGGAAGGAACTGCAGATGCTAGTTTTAACTGAAGATAGACACAAAAAGCTGGAGTAACTTAGCGAGAAAGGCAGCATCTCTGGAGAGAAGGAATGGGAGACGTTTTGGGTCGAGAGACTTCTTCACACTGAACATTACCCATTCCTTCTCTCCAGAGATGCTGCCTGTCCCGCTGAGTTACTCCAGAGTTTTGAGTGTCTATCTTAAGCAAAGAGTGTTGCTGGAGGTTTCAGCTAGCCATCAAATAGAAAGTAAATCCAGGTTTTATAAGAACCTTGATAATTGTTTTTATTTCTCTCTCTAGTACAATATTGCAGAATAAACACTTTGCGCGGCTCCGATTTCAATGCTCTGTTAAAAAGAAGCAAGACTGATATTATTAACTGAATCTGAATCCTTGATCTATGGCTGAAAATGGAACCTGTTCAGATTGATAGGTCAGATTTTTACTCATCCCTAGTAACTGGTAAGCGGTCTCAAAAGTATTGATTAAGGCTATGAATCAGATTTCAGTATCCCTTTGTACGAATCAGTTATGGTAATAATAGAGCAACTGTGCCCCTCACAATCTGAACATAACTCTGACCGTATCACTATACTTGGGTAATGCATCAATAACCTTGGCAGATAAAACAGTTAATATACAGCGATTTTTCTTGCTTCGACTGCTGCAGCTTATTGCTCTCTTCCATCAGTTCAAAAGATGATTCATATTTTTAGCTTGATCTGCCTTACAATTTTTTTTTTTGCAATTGCTCGATGGCTGAATAAATATTCGTAGCACGAGGTAATAAAGGCTAATCAAGAGAGAAAAAAAATTGAAAGAGGGAACTGAGGGCTATGGGGAACTTGCAGAAGAGGTGCCCCTTATGTGCAGGGAGTGGATGAGAAAGTGAAATTACATGGAACTAATGTGATCGGGTGATCGATGGCTGCGTGGGCTTGGTGGGCCAAGGGGCTTGTTTCATGCTGTACCTTCAATTAATTCACAAGTTCACAAGTTGGAGGAGTAGAATTAAGTAATTTGGCCCATTGAGTTTACTCTTCCATTCAATCATTGCTGATCTCTGTCTCCTAATCCCATTTTTCTGCCTTCTCCCCATAACTATTGACACCCTTTCTAATCAAGAATTTGTCGATCTCTGCCATAAAAATATCCACTGACTTGGCCTCCGCAGCCCTCTGTGGCAATGAGTTCCATAGATTAACTATCCAGACATCCTCCTGGTCTCAGAGGCGACCAAAAACATCATCTTGTTGGAACTGACAGTGCCGTTGGAGGACCGTCTGGAGGGGGCCCACGAGAGGAAGATGACCAAGTATGAAGAGCTGGTCATAGACTGCCGTAAGCAGAGCTGGAAGGCAAGGTGTACGCCCATAAAGGTTGGCTGCAGAGGTTTTGCAGGGCAATCGTTCTACAAAGCCTTGACTGCACTGAGCATCAATGGAATGGAGAGGAGAAGAGCCATCAAGCATACCACAGAGGCAGCAGAGAAGGCCTCGAGATGGCTCAGGATCAGGAGAGAAGGTCCATGGGGAGGAGCGAATGCCACCTGAACACAAGTCGTGGTCTGATCAACCACGGCTGGGTCGCCTGGGTGAGGGTTGTCTGATGTTGAAAGACCTGAAACACCCAATGATCACTGATGATGTGTTCAGGAGCATCAATAGATGTATTTTTTATCAATCCTCTGACTAAAGAAGTTCCTCCTCATCTCCTTTCAAAAACAGCGGCCTTTAATTCAATCAATGATTAGCTGCCACATCCACTGGCCTACGACGGTCACACTTCTGAAGAGAAGTGTTGGGTGTAAAGCTCCATGGTGCTTCTTGAAGATGTGGAAGGACCTCCATCAACACATTTTGTTTGTCTCTCTGCCTGATCAGAGGAAAAGGCCTGGTCCCTGGCTACATTTGGCCACATGCTGGACAGGTTCAAGTGGAAGGGTGCAAGATAGGTTTGATAGAGGTGTACAATGAACATAGAACAGTACAGCAATAGAACAGAATGATCCCAGGAATGGTTGGGTTAACCCGAGATGAGCATTTGCCAGCACTCGTCCTGTACTCGCTGTTGTTTAGAAAGATGAGGGGCACCTCGTTGCAACTTACCAAAGAGTGAAAGGCCTGTATAGAGTGAAGGGGGATGTTTTCACTGGTGGGAGAGTCTAGGAGCAGAGGTCACAGCCTCAGAATAAAAGGGTACACCTTTAGAAAGGAGATAAGGAGAAATGTATTTAGTCAGAGGGTGGTGAATCTGTAGAATTCAATGCCACAGATGGCGGTGGAAGCCACACAATATATATTTTTAAGGCACAGATTGACAAATTCTTGATCAGTACGAGTATCAGAGGTTATGGGGAGAAGGCAGGAGAATGGGGTAAAGAGGGAAAGATAGATCAACCATTATTAAATGATGGAGTAGACTTAATGGGCCGAATGGCCTAATTTTACTCCTACAATTTATGAACATGAACTTATCCTCATGTCCCTTGCTCTCTTCCAATTATAAATGAATGCTTTGAAATGGTGGATTGCATTTGATGAGATAGTTAGATTAAAGCCCCCACCCCCTGTGTGGATGCAAGATATTATTATTCATCGTTTTCATAACCTGGCTTGCAATTATAACTCCAGGAAAACATTCTGCTTTGCAAGAACTATTTGAATTGTAGGTAGACACAAAATGCTGGAGTAACTCAGCGGGACAGGCAGCATCTCTGGAGAGAAGGAATGGGTGATGTTTCGGGTCGAGACCCTTCTTCAGACTGATGAATTGTAGTCTGGCAATTGATGAATTGTAGTCTGGCAATTGTAATATTTGAATTGTAGTCTGGCAATTTGCAAGGGATTTTTTTTTAAATCTTCTGTTGTTTCATTACAAATAAGATCAATGAACCCAGTTTTCTTTTCATTTTAGATTTTGTTTTCTTCTCAAAGATATAACTATACAAGGTAAACGAATAGCAAAGAGGTTTTATTGTCACAGCTTGCACCAGATGGCTATTAAAATGGGGGTTTTCAGCTAGCTGTGAAGTAATTGCACAATAACAAGTCAGGAATAGCAAAAATGGATTTAAATTGGCAGAAGTGTAATCTGCACTGGCATATTATCTGTTGATGTAAATGTGAAATAAGATGGCATATACAGAGTCAGAACAATGTATTTAATATTCAGCTATGTTTGTAGCAAGCACCTTTATAATATTTTATGGGTGGGGTTCAAACTTCTGGTATAATCACACTAAATCATAAGAAATGCTTTGGGATTATTTGTTTATATTTTTCTCCTGCCTGTTTCCTTGAAGGAAATGTCGTGCAATCAGTAACTTATTTTCACAGAATCTCAGTATGTTTACAGCATGGGAGAAAGCCATTCATTCTATTGAGTCCATACTGTGTCTCTATAAGACCAATCAAGAGGGGGGGGGGGGGTGGCAGAGTGGCGCAGCAGCAGAGTTGCTGCTTTACAGCGCCTCTGCTGCCCCTGCTGTATTAAACCTTGTTGTCTCGGCAGCTACCAATGATATTTGGCATTGAACCATCGCCTGTCATAGCAACATAGAAACATAGAAAATAGGTGCAGGAGTAGGCCATTCGGCCCTTCGAGCCTGCACCGCCATTCAATATGATCATGGCTGATCATCCAACTCAGTATCCTGTATCCTGTCCATTCCCACCACGGATGCTGCCTGACTCACTTAGAACATCCAGCACTTTTTTTTTGTTCACGTTCCCAGTATCCACAGAAAATGCTGTTATTTCTCGTTCGAAGACAGGAGGCGATGGGGTGCAGCCTGTAGAGGGAGCCATCGAGCCCAGCCCCTGCTCGTCCCCCAAGGACCAGAGAAGCAGAGGATGGAGAGGGCCGGCGGATGCAAGAAAATAGGGCCGTTAAGAGAGCAAACTGTGATCTTACCTTCCATGCCCACAAGCTCAGCCGTGGGAGGCACTAAAGCTGAAGGTGGCTGGACGAGGAGAGAGATGACGGTTCGTTGGACGATCTAGACAGTGGCGATGGCTTGAGGCCCTACAGCAGCCTGGGGCTCACCTGGATCAGGCACCACTCCAGAAGACCGAGCATGCGGACCGGACTTTAAAAATGGCGCCAACACCTGGCGACTCTTCCATGCGGTCTCGACGGACTATTTCCATGCACTTTGTACTATCGTGGATTGTGTGTAGGTATGGCAATACTTTGCTGAACTGTATGCTAGAATGTCACTGTTTGTCAGTACCCGTGATAATAAAAATAGCATTGAACCATTGAACCATTCAGTGAGTGAGCAACTGACAGAAATGGGAACCACATCACATGCACAGGAGTAAAGCAGTTCAGGAGGTGCCTGGTCAAACCTTTAGTGTGAGGCAAAGATTGGCAAATGCATGTTATCAGATTAGGAAAAAGGGAACTGCAACGAGATCTTGTACATGGGTCACTGAAAGTAAACATGCAGGTACAGCAGGCAGTGAAGCAAGCTAATGTCATGTTGGCCTTCATAACGAGAGTATTTGAGTATAGGAGTAAAGAGTTGTTCAAGGCCCTGGTGAGCCCACATCTGAAGTATTGTGTGTTGCAGTTTTGGTCTCCTAACTTGAGGAACGATATCCTTGCTATTGAGGCAGTGCAGCATAGGTTCACAAGGTTAATCCCCGGCAGGTCTGTCTTATGAGGAAAGATTGGAAAGACTGGGCTTATATTCACTGGAATTTAGCAGGATGAGAGGCGATTTTATAGAAACATATAAAATTATAAAAGGACTGGACAAGCTAGATGCAGGAAAAATGTTCCCAATGTTGGGTGAGTCCAGAACCAGGGGCCACAGTCTAAGAATAAAGGGGAGGCCATTTAAAACTGAGATGAGAAAAAACGTTTTCACCCAGAGAGATGTGAATTTGTGGAATTCTCTGCCACAGAAGGCAGTGAAGGCCAATTCACTGGATGCATTTAAAAGAGAGTTCTAGGGGCTAGCAGAATCAAGGGATATGGGGAGATGGCAGGCATGGGTTACTGATTGTGGATGATCAGCCATGATCACAATGAAAGGCCGTGCTGGTTCGAAGGGCCAAATGGCCTCCTCCTATACATATCTTCTATGTTTCTATGTTTCTATCATGTGTATCATTAGTTTTCAATTGTATAAGGCTGAGAAAAAAGTGTGTGTAACTGAATTTCTCCAGCCAACTGTTATTCCAGCATGTGATGTTGCAGAGGCATCTGAGCCATCCATAACTAAAGCAACTCCCGAGATCTAAGAGAATAGCTCTTTGTCAATGGAAATGAATCACCGAAAAGAATGTGCATCCTGCAGAGAGAAGCAAAAGTGTACTATTTTGATTCCCGAGCGCTGTCACGGGTAAAGATTACCTGGCAGACAAGGAAAGTGTTCAAAGCCTCCTTAAAAAATGCAATATCCTCGCAGTCTTCTGAGAATTCCTGGCCCACAGCAACTCCCATTAGACAAGTAGCATTCAGATGATATTGTGCACCTTGTGTCCATGCATTGGGAACAAACAGTAGACCCACAGCTAGACACAAAATGCTGGAGTAACTCAGCGGGACAGGCAGCATCTCTGGATAGAAGGAATGGGTGACGTTTCGGGTCGAGACCCTTGTTCAGTCTGAACCTCACCCATTCCTTCTATCCAGAGATGCTGCCTGTCCCGCTGAGTTACTCCAGCATTTTGTGTCTATCTTCGGTGTAAACCAGCATCTGCAGTTCCTTCCAACACAAACAGTAGACCCATGCTAGTCATAGAAGGAGTGTACCAGCTCCCAAATTACACGCCACCCTCTCAGACACCTTTAGATTTGGTTTTAGTTATAAAGATACAACGTGGAAACAGGCCCTTCGCCCCACCGAGTCCACGCCAACCAGCGATCACCTGTACACTAGTTTCACCCTACACACTAGGAACAATTTACAGAAGCCAATTAACCTACAAATTTGCAAGTCTTTAGAAGATGGGAGGAAAGGGAACACCTGGAGAAAATGTTATTGCCTTATCGTGTACGTTGTAAATGGCTCGATTGTAATCATGTATTGTCTTTCTGCTGACTGGACAAAGGATGACCCGGTGTGGCGGAGCCGCCAAGAACTAATGGAGTACTTTGTGTTACAATGGAATACTTTGTAACTTTGTCGGTGCCCTTTATGTGGAGACTCTTGGGTATGCAAATCAAAGAATCTCACTGCGACTTGTCACATGTGATAATAAAGTAAAATTCATAATGTATCATTCAAACTTGGATTGCTTTCTCTGGAACCTCGGTGGGTGAGGCGAGACCTCATAGAAGTATATAAAATTATGACCCCAGACAACCCTCCTCGATCTCTGACCCCCTCCGACCCACTCCTCGACCTCCGTCCCCCTCCTCAGCCTTGACATCCCACCCCTCCTCAACCTCCGACACCCTCCTCGACTTTGACCTCGACCCCCGACCCCTCCTCAACCTCGACTGACCCCCCTCCTCAACCTCCAACCCCCTCCTCGACCTCCGACCCCCTCCTCGACCTCGACCTCGACCTCCAGCCCGACACAAACAAATCTCAATTTGTAGAAAAGAATCAATTGGATGTATTCTTTGAATAGCCTAACCGTGAAAGCCCAAGGTGAGTCTGAGGAGTTCTTTTTACTTTGTTCCTTTTAATCTGAAGAAATAATGTAAAGTAAAGTAAAGTAAAGTAAGTTTATTTATATAGCGCCTTTCAATCAGATTACTGAAACCAAAGCGCTTTACAGACAATTAACCATATAAATAAAAAATAAAAAGGTAGAATAAAAAAGACACGACACACCACTTAGAGATTCAACATGAACATCCCCCCACAGCAGAGTCGACACTCTCCACCGTGAGGGAAAGGCACCAAAGTGTCCAGTCCTCCTCCTAGTCCACCCGAGATCGGGGCCAGTCTGAGGGCTCCGCAGCCAGTCGCCGCAACGGCAGCCCGATGTTGTAGGCCCCACCCGCCGGGAAGCTGGAACACCGGCATCGGGTGGAAAGTCCTCAATGGCTTGGAAGTGTCTGGAGGGGCCGCTCCCTCCCCGGAGACTGCGACGCCCGTAGTCCTCAGGCCGCGCCGGTTGGAGCTTCGACTCTGACTCCGCGGTGTTCTCGACCCAGCGCCGCCCGCCCGCGGCAGGACGCCCTCAGACCGCAGACCGCTGCTTGATGTTGGTGGTCGGCGGTCACAGCACTCCGGAGCGGCGACCCGGCAAGGCATCGCCCGCTCCGTGTTGGTGTCCCAGCGCTGCGCCGCCGAAGCTGTGGTCCCGGCAGGAACGCCGCTCCAGCCCGATGGAAGGCCGCATTGGGAGAGCGAAGATGCGATTCGGAGGAAAACCGCATCTCCGACCAGGTAGGACTGGGGTTAAAACAGTTTCCTCCACCCCCCACATAGAAAGAATAGACCTCCAAATAAAAATTATAGACAATAAAAAGGGTTAGAAGACGGACTGCAGGCAGGCAGCCCGCACAACCGGCGCCCACTCCTGCACATCCGCCATCTTGTGTATGTACCAGGGAGCAGCACTCAAGTACCAACTTAGCTTTCATTGACTGTAAAGTTAGGCATCAGAATTATACAGAGGCTCATTTTTATAACATAAGGACAGAATCAGAATGGGCTCCTCAAGCCTACTCCACTGCTCAAAGAGATCATAACATATCTTTTACTTCAACACTTCCACATCTGATTGCCATAACCCTTCATTTATTTGACTGTAAAATTCTTTTCAGGCTTTAATATACTCAAAGAACTGTAAATCCACTGCTCCCTACGATAGAGAATTCCAAACTTTCGGAATGCTCAGTGAAGAAATTCCTACGGATCTCAGCTACAACGTGATTCTTTGCCACTGGTTCCATTCTCTCCAAACAAAGGGAATAACACCTCATCCAACCTGTCAAGTTCTTTACAGTTGGATTTGTTTCAATGAGGTCATCTCCCATTCCTCTAAGCTCTGAAGAAACCAAGCCCTCTCTTTTAATGTTATTTCCTCATGGATGGCCTCCATTATTTCAACAATCCACGTGCAAGATTGTAGGTCAATTGGCTTTTGTTGAACTCCCTCCAACATAAGCATCTTCTTTCCAAGATGAGAAGACCAAAGCTGTAAAATACAATAAACCTCTTATCAGCAATTCCTGCAGAGTTGCAGCATGATTTGTTTTCACTCTTATACTCCAATCCCTTTGAATAAAGTCCAACATGTAGTTTACTGTTTTAATCATTCCTGTTATCTCTATACTATCTTTCCATGGTTCATGCCAAGGATATCCAAATCTCACTGAATACCAATACTTAATAGTGTTGGTTACTTTAAAAATAGAGGTTGGCATGGTGATACAGCTGTAGAGCTGCTGTCTTACAGTGCCAGTGACCTGGGTTCGATCCTGGCCTCAGGAGGTGTCTGTGTGGAGTTTGCATGTTCTCCTGTGACCATGTGGATTTCCTGCAGGGCCTCTTGTTACCTACCACTTCCCAAGGACATGCGTGTCTTGTAGGTTAATTGGCCACTGTAAACTGTCTCTGATGTGTAGAAAGTGGACAACATAGAACTAGTATGAACGGGTGACTAATGGTTGATGTGGACTTCGTGGGTAGAAGGGCCTGCTTCCATGTGGTATCTTTCAATTTAATTAATCAAATTATCCGTAACTCAGTCCAGCATCGATCCTTGTGGCACCCCACAATTAGAACCTGCCAAAATAGAACAGACCCATTGCGTCCCTTCCCAAACCAAACCACCCCCTCCCCTGGCACTTTCCCTTGCAACTGCAGGAAATGCTACACTTGTCACTCTTTACCTCCCCCCTCGACTCCATCCAAGGACCAAAGCAGTCTTTCCAGGTGAGGCAGATGTTCTCCTGCACCTCTTCCAACCTCATCTATTGCATCCGCTGTTCCAGGTGTCAACTTCTCTGCATCGGTGAGACCAAAGCACAGGCTTGACGATTGCTTCGCCTAACACCTCAGCTCAACCAACCTGATCTCCCGATAGCTCAGCACTTCAACTCCCCATCCCATTCCGAATCTGACCTTTCTGTCCTGGGCCTCCTCCATTGCCAGAGTGAGGCCCAGCGCAAATTAGAGGAACAGCACCTCATATTTTGCTTGGGTAGTTTACTCCCCAGCGGTATGAACATTGACTTCTCCAACTTCAGGTAGTCCTTGCTTTCTCCCTCCATCCCCTCCCCTTCCCAGCTCCCCCACAAGCCTACAGTCTCCGCCTCTTCCTTTATTTTTCCCGTCCCCTCCGACATCAATCTGAAGAAGGGTCTCGATGCGAAATGTCGCCTATTCCTTCTCTCCATAGATGCTGCCTCACCTGCTGAGTTTCTCCAGCATTTTTTATCTACCTTCGATTTTTCCAGCATCTGTAGTTCTTTCTTAAACATTAATTCCAACTCTCTGTTTTCAATTTATTTTTGAATCCCCTTTCAACATTACTATATGTTCTTCAATGTCTTGAATTCTTACATTGTATTTATGTAAAACGGACATGTGAGTGAATCTTTCTGATATTTACTTGTATATCTAAGTCTATACTCACTTAAGGCCCCAATAATCATAATCAGAATATGGAACAATGGTTCCATACAGTGGTTCTGGCCCAGTGGCACAGCGGTAGAGTTGCTGCCTTACAGCACTTGCAGCACCGGAGACCCGGGTTCGATCCGACCACGGCTGCTGTCTGTATGGAGAGTGCATGTTCTCTCCCTGACCGCATAGGTTTTCTCCGAGATCTTCGGTTTCCTCACACACTCCAAAGACGTACAGGTATGTAGGTAAATTGGCTTGGTATGTGTAAATTGTTCCTAGTGTGTGTGGGATGGTGTTAATGTGCAGGAATCGCTGTTCGGTGCGGACTCGGTGGGCCAAAGTGCCTGTTTCCGACTGTATCTCCAAACTAAACTAAACTAAACTAAACTAAATAAAATAAGAACGATAAGGCCCATAGTCTATATTCCTTTATAGATTTATGACAGAAATCAAGCCATTCAACTCTGGGAGGCTGCTCTGGAGTTCAGTATGTCATAGCTTACCTTTAATGTCAATACTTTACCTCTGCTCTGCCCCTAGTCCCCTGGATACCTGTAGTGAGTCTATACAATTTAATTCCATTCATCACTATTTTAGGTCTGAGTTACATATCCCTTTTTTTGTTCTTGGAATGTGGGCAGTTTCAGAATATTCTGTTATATTTTTCTGTTTCTTTGCAGCAAGTTGGTTCAACTTTGTATCATCAGTGAGATTTCTTGTTGACTGTGCAGTCGTTAAAATTAATCACCTGCTGAAGACATGAAACCCGAGGGATGTGAAAAGCGATACCCTCACTTTGGAAACCCTCTCTGTAACCCCAGCACAATTTATTATTAGTTATTACCCAGCTTCCGAATGATTTCCAACACCCTTGGAAATTCCCCCCGAGATCGCTTTCCAAGGCCATATATAAATCAGTGGCTGTATTCCAAAAAGACTGTATCAGATAATTGATACCCTCGGTATACCGACTGTCATGGTAATTCATACAAAGCCTACAGTAGTTGCCAAGTAACAAAATCACTTTTATTTATGACATTTCACTCCTCAAAGGTATTATGCATGATAACAAGTGCAAAGAAGAAAGAGACACCATTATTGAATGATTTATATTGCTTAAAGTAGGCAAGCTAGGGGGTGTGCAGACAGTTCCCTCAATACCTACAACTCCCTGATATAAAATACAGTGAACAGGATCATAGAATCGTAGACATTTAATGTACACTAGACCAGGGGAGGGGGGGGGGGAGGGGGAGCGGCGTCACAGGGGAGGGCTGGTCCCCAAATGCAATATTCCACCACTCACCCATAGGTCCCAATACTCACCACTCCCTAGAGAGGGAGGGGAGGTAGAGAGGGAGGGGGGTAGTGAGGGAGGAGTGCTAGAGAGGGGGGGGGGGTAGAGAGGGAGGGGGGTAAACTGGTAACTCAGTTTGCACCTGTTCTTGATGTTTGGATTAATTGTTGGACCAATATTGATCAGATCTATTATCACAAAGCTAGTAGAAGGTTTCTGAAGCTTTTTGCTCTTTTTAATTATTATGTTTTTATTTTATACAATTCTTAACTAATGCATATGACCTGTCGGTGATGAATGGCATTGCAGTACCAACAAAGAAATCAACAAAATGCATTCTGAAAATTACATATGTGACGGAGTGATAAATCTTTAGCTAAGGTAATGTTCAGAATGAAGGAACCGTTGAATGTTCTTGTACAACCATTGCAAAGATTAGTGCAAAGAGAGCTTATGAGGGCGGCAGGATGGCGCAGCAGTTGAGTTGTTCCCTTACAGCGCTTGCAGCACCGGAGACCCGGGTTCGATCCCGACTATGGGTGCTTGTCTGTATGGAATTTGTAGGTTCTCCCCGTGACCTGCGTGGGTTTTCTCCTAGATCTTCTGATTCCTCCCACATTCCAAAGACGTACAGGTATGTAGGTAAATTGGCTTGGTAAATGTAAAAAAAAAAATTGTTGCTCGTGTGTGGTAATGTGCGGGGATCGCTGGTGGGCATGGACCCAATTAGGCCGAAGGGCCTGTTTCCGTGCTGTATCTCTGAACTAAACTAAAAAAAAAGAGAGATAGACACAAAAAGCTGGAGTAACTCAGCCAGACAGGCAGCATCTCTGGAGAGAAGGAATGGGTGACGTTTCGGGTCGAGATCCTTCTTCGGACAAATGAGAGATTTGGTGGGAGGTGATGTTTCACCAGAGCAGCCACACGTATGGCGGTGGTTACTTCCACGCTCCCTGGCTCATTATTATTGCGGCTAATTTAAGTTTGCAGCTTACTGTGGAATGTATCAGTAGCTCCCTGTAAACAACTGCAGAGTGACATTTACTCAAGCTCTCAACCACAGAATCATTTTGTTATTTGATTACTGTTTGCTGCATTTAAACAAACCATAAAGTAAATAATGCCCTTTCGTGTCCAGAGATGTGTAAACCTGTTTTCACTTCCAGAGGGAAAGAATTAATTGTCATTCAATGTGGCCAAAACATAGGTTATCCAACCACAAAATGAGAGAACAACATAAAAACGTTGAAATTCCCTGTTTAACCTCTCCCTGTGGTGCATTCAAATGGATCATACTGTGGTAAATTAGGTCGCACAGCTTTACAGAAATTGCCTTATTATAGGAGATGTTAATATTGCCTTAAACACGTTCTGCTGTGAACTGATTAAATGATAGACTTGAAAGAGTAAGCTTAATTATGCTGGGGTGCAAGATAATAGGAGATAAAGAGATCGTTCTATCAGAAATATTCTATGTTTATTTATTCTACGTTCTTTGAAGCAATTCAGATAATTGAGGGTTCACCTTTCTGTAATAGCTTCTGTTTCTTTCGTTTTTAGTTTTAGAGATACAATGCGGATACATGCCTTTCGGCCCATCGAGTCCACACTGACCAGCGATCCCCGCACATTTACACTAACCTACACACACTAGGAAGAATTGTTTACCTTTATACCAAGCCAATTAACCCACAAACCTGTACGTCTTTGGAGTGCAGGAGGAAACCGAAGATCTCAGAGAAAACCCACATGGGTCACTGGGAGAATGTACAAACTACGTACAAACAACTCCCATAGCCTGAATTGAACCCGGGTCTCTCCCGTTCTACCGCTACGCCACCAAGCCGCCCATAACATGTTGATGTTAAGGTAAAAATTACATGCTCAATAGGGGCGGCACGGTGACTCAGCGGTAGAGTTGCTGCCTTTGGTTTCCTCCCACATTCCAAAGACATACAGGTTTGTAGGTTAATTGGCTTGGTAGAAATGTAAAAAAAATTGTCCCTACTGCGCGTAGGGTAGTGTAAGTGTGCGGGGATCACTGGTTGGCACGGACTCGGTGGACCAAAGGGCCTGTTTCCATACTGCGTTTCTAAACTAAACTAAACTAAACTAAACAAGAGGGCATTGCGATACTGATTAAGGGATACCGTGACTACAGTGGTGAGAGGGGTGCGTACAAGACTATGTCATTGAGGCTGTATGAGTACAACTTAGAAATAAAAAAGGAGTGATCACATTGCTGGGGCTAAACAACATCCCTCCCAACTGGCAGCATGAGATGGAGGAGCAGATATGCAGGCAAATCACTGAGAGGTGCAAGAGCATTAAGGTAGCAGATTTCAACTACAACTAATATTAATCAGGATCACCTGAATGAGAAAGGACTAGAGCAGGTTGAATTTTTTTTAAGTGCTTTCAGGAGAGTGTTTTGAGCCAGCATAGCCCAAGTAAAGAAGAGGCAGTGTTTAGTTATTAAGTTTTAATTTTCGAGATAGAGTGGAAAGAGGCCCCTCAGCCCACCGAGTCCATGCCAACCAACGATCACCCATACACTAGTTCTAGCCTGCACACTAGGGGCAATTTACAGAGACCAATTAACCAAAACACCTGCACGTCTTTGGGATGTGGGAGGAAACTGGAGCACCCGGAGAAAACCCACACAGTTACAGGGAGGTGCAAACTCCGTACAGACAGCACCCGTAGTCAGGATCGAACTCAGGTCTCTGGCACTCTAAGGCAGCAACTCCACCACTGCGCCACTGTGCCACCCAGTGCTGGACCTATCATTATGGAATGAAGCCAAGAATAGTTAAGTGTCTGGCATTTGTTTAATTATGGGTGGGATGAAGTCCCCTGCCAGAAATCTACTCAAGGTTTGGATCCTGAGGGTCCTCATATATCTTCACCTGTAGAAGCTGGCAATCAGAGGGTTGTTTTAGCTTATTAGATGAATGCAGTCATTTATTTAATGGTCCTCCTACATTGCTAGATGTTTGTGTACCTTGTGCCAAGCTCCGTCATTACACACAATTACATTGAGCAATCTCAGCCTCCGTCTTGGCCTTCCTCCTAATGAGCGCTCGAAGAACATTGATCTTTCTGCCAAAGTTTCTCTTCATTAGATCCACCCCCTAAATAGGAAGCTCGGGATTTTACGAGGTTTAGTTTTATTAAGTAGCCACTTTATGATCTGTGCTACAATCGGTGTTACAGCATGGTTACTGTATTTCGATAGTGCTGAAACTATTTTTAAATTGGGGCTGCTGAATGTCAATTCCCATAAAATTACACTCTGTTGATCTCATCAGCAATTGTTTCATAAGGGTTAATGGAACCCTGGAGTATGCAATGCAGGAGATTAAAAACTCCCTTCAATATCTGAACATTAAAATAACATTTAGTTTTGTAATGGCCAGAGCATTTTGTAAGAGAAAATAATTCTTCAGGAAACACAGCAAGGTAAGGTAAAATTCATTTTCCCTGTGGCGAACTGAACAAATTTCAGGCTCCGTTTTCTTTTTCTGTTTTAATTTAGTTTAGAGATACAACGTGAAAACAGGCCCTTCGGCCCACTGAGTCCACGCCGACCAATGATAACCCATACTAGTACTATCCCACACACAAAGGGGAATTTATAGAAGCCAATTAACCTACAAACCTGCATGTCTTTGGAATGCTGAAGGAAATCCAGGCACGCGGTCACAGAGGAGAATGTACAAACACCACACAGACAGCGCCCACAGTCAGGAACGAACCCAGGTCTTTGCCGCTGTAAGGCAGCAACTCTACTACAAATTTGCAGCAAGCCTCCCATAAATTTGATTAATGGTAAAACAGTTGATCTCAGATTTTTTCTTTGCTTCAAAAAAACTGGAGTCAATGAAAAACGTTCAAATTTTTCTGACCACTCTGCATGAATTGTTCATAAACAATAGTTAGTTAGAATTACTTATTGGCCAATTAACCATTGCAAATTAATGTGACTAAATAGCCTCTAAGCCAAAATCTCATTAATGTGCTGCTTGCTTACCTTTGCATTGGTTAGTAGTCTTGTTCTTTATTTTCTAAACAACAATTAATAAGATTGTTATTAATCTTATTGTTAATGTTATTAATCGGGCAGCATAGTGGCGTAGCGGTAAAACCTTACAGCGCCAGAGACTGGAGTTCAATCCTGACTGTGGGTGCTGTCTGTATGTAGTTTGCATGTTCTTCCCGTGACCTACGTAGGTTTTCTCCGAGATCTTCAGTTTCCTTCCACACTCCAAAGAAGCACAGGTTTGTAGGTTAATTGGCTTGGTGTAAATGTAAAAAAATTGTCCCTAGTGTATGTAGGGTAGTGTTAATGTGCGGGGATCACGGAAGGGCCTGTTTCCGCGCTATATCTCTAACCTAAACTAAACTAAAACTAAACTAAGAAAGTCAGGTTTTATTTTATATTAATGGACAAATATCTGTGTGCAACCTTTTATCATATGAAGGATGTGATGTTATAATCAAGAACCCATGGACTTTGTAGCCAACACAATCTTTACTTCTGAGCTTCTATAATAAGAATGTGGCAGAGCTCTAAACTGCTGACATGAAGATCATTAATGTAACATTATAAATTGGATCATGCGGATATTTTATGGCCCAAAATGGTTTTGAACGATCCAAAGTTGATATTAAATGGTGCAGTTTATGAAAATGATTAGTGGATCATTTTATTCAGTTTAGTGGCTGAAATGATGCATAAGCAAGATGACATGAACATTATCTCCTCATAAGACGTTAATGTTACATTTCACATTACAGAATGAACACTCAACATTTAGTGGCATTAAGAAATTGTTAAGATGGGACGGTGGAAGGACAGATGGGGGACATTGTGCCTTATGAGGTACCCAGCCATTGAGCAAATGGCAGAAAGGTCATTGATCCGACAACAGACAGGATGAAATCCAAGCCCTTGTCAGTCTAATCACTCATATATCCTTGAGATATTGCCCTGTAATATGTTGTTACAGGATGATGGGAGCGCCAGTATGACCATTTTGATTATAAATGGGCAGTAGGAGAAGGGAAAATGCCAAAGAACGTAGTCACCCTTTCTTATCTTATGTTAAATGACTGAATTTGACAGATGGAGACAGACAAAATGACGACAGGTGTCTCAGAAGGAACTGCAGATGCTGGTTTAAACCGAAGAAAGACACAAAAAGCTGGAGTAACTCAGCGGGAAATGCAACATCTCTGGAGAGAAGGAACGGGTGACGTTTCGGGTCTTCTTCGGTGGGGATTGACAGAGGGGGTAACAGGAGGCTATGTCTTCTGGATGAAAGAGTCAAGAGAGTGTTTTATTGTCATATGTCCCAGATAGGACAATGAGATTCTTGCTTGCTGCAGCACAACAGAATATGTAAACGTAGTACATAACGGGAGGAGAAAAATACTTTCGTGTGTGTATATACACATGCACACATACTCAATCTCAATAAATAACAAACATAGTGCAATAATGATAGTCTGTTGCAGTTCAGAGCTTATTTGTTGTTGTGTTTAATAGCCTGATGGCTCTAGGGAAGAAGCTGTTCCTGAACCTGGACATTACAATTTTCAGGCTCCTGTACCTTCTTCCCGATGGCAGTGGTGAAATGAGTGTGGGTGTAGCCAGGATGGTGTGGGTCTTTGATAATGTTGGTTGCCCTTTTGAGGCAGCGACTTCGATAGATCCCTTCGATGGTGGGGAGGTGATGGACTGAGCCTAGGACTAGGGGAAATAATATCAGAATAAGAGGGTGCCCTATAGGACTGAGGTGAGGAGAAATGTCTTTATGTAGAGATTATAAATTTCTGTAATCTATACCTTAGAGTAATATGGAGGTTAAATGATTGAATGTATTCAGTGGGGGGGAATTCAGATTCAGATTCAGATTCAGAAAACTTTATTGTCTGTCGTAACAGAAAATCTTCTATCAGAAAATCTTCTATCAGTATTATAGATTTTAGAATACTGAATAAAATGGGAGACATGGGAATTGGTGGGAAGAGTGAATATGCACAGAGTTGGCCATAATTGGATTGGAAGATAGAACAACTTTAAGGGCCCCCTAGACCTCATCCTGCTTATATTTCTGCATGAGATAGCTATTCTACAATTCACTATCAGTCACTGGTGAATGCTGTCCAATTAGGCGCTGCGGTAGAGTTGTGCCAGAGATCTGGGTTCGATCCTGACCATGGGTGCTGTCAGTACGGAGTTTGCATGTTCTTCCTATGACTGCATGGGTTTTTCCCCGGGTGCTTCGGTTTCCTCCCACAATCCAAAGACATAGAGATTTATAGGTTAATTGGCTTTGGTAAAAACTGTAAATTGTCCCGAGTCATGTGTAGGATAATGCTAGTGTATGAAGATCGCTGGTCTGTGTGGACCTGTTTCCATGCAATATCATTAAACTAAACAAAACTAAACTATTGTCAGCCCTCCTGATTTCACCCTGATGGCCAGGAGAAGACAATTTGGAATGTGTGTTTCCCCGTAAAATATGCAGAGCAGGAGTTTTCACCTTCCGATATTAAAAAAGACTCTGCTTTAGTTTATGTTGGTTAGTGGTCAGCCTATTTATAAATCCCAGATCAATATGCCATTGTGATTGTACACCATGCAAATATTCTCAGTCTGAAGAAGGGTCTCGACCTGAAACATCAACCATTCCTTCGCTACAGAGATGCTGCTTGTTCCGCTGAGTAATAGGCCTGTTACACTGTGCGAGTTGACCCACGAGTGACGCCGAGTGAAAGACTCGTGGTTGCGTACGAGACTACAAGTTTATGATCCAGAGTTTAACCGAGTTCCCACGGGTATGTCTAAGTTTGCCGTTTACTTCTCATTTCTGCGATGTTCCAAGTTCGTCTCCCGAGTGTACCAAGTTCCTCTCCCGTTAATCTTGAGGCAACAATGTATATCGACGTGTTGAAAAATCATCACATGTTAAGAAAATGATGTCATGCTTTTTTTTTACATACTATAAAAAGCCTGCCTTGTTTAAATTGGCTCATTTGGAGAAAATGTCTGCAAGAAGGCTATTGGAGTCCAGAATGGTGATGTTTTTTGTTCAAGTGCTGTATGCTGCATCCCTTAATGTGTTGCAAGGACGCTTGTGTAATGAAGGCAGAAGAGAGATAGTAAAGAGGAAAATTAAGAAGAGCTCTCAGTGGGTGAAGCCCCTGTTTCAAAGGAGATCTCTCTTTGGACAGTATGAAAAGCTGCTTAATGTGCTGTGCGAAGAGGATAAATCTGCATTTAAAAATTTCATCAGAATTTCACCTGAGCTCTTTAATGAGCTGAAGAATAACTTGGTGGATGTGAAATCTCACCTACCTGTTTCAGTGACAGGCACCCGCAGCCAGAGAATGAAGACACCCCCATCTGTTTCCCCCTCCTCTCTCCACCCTCTCTCCTCCACCCCCCCCTTCACCTCCCCCCATTTGGAAATGTCATCCCATCACCCATTCCTTCTCTCCAGAGATGCTGCCTGCCCGCTGTTAAAGAGTTCCCACTTGCAGCAGCATAACAGGCCAGTAAACACAATACTCATAGATAATATACTAAACAAAGAAAATATATATTAAAAAATCCAGTATTATTGCAAAAATCCCAAAGTCCTTAGTGCAACCAAGGCAGTTTGTAGTTCATAGTTTAGTTAGCATTTGTAGCGTTCCAGAGCCCGATGGTTGTTGGGAAGAAGCTGTTCTTGAACCCGGAGGTCATGGTTTTCAGATTCTTATACCTTCTGCTCAGCAGGAATGAAATGAGAGCATGGCCAGGGTAGTGTGGGTTCATGACAATGCTGGCTGCCTTTTTGAGGCAGCACCTCCTATAGAACCCTTTGATTCAGTAAATTTCAGTAAAGAGATCGGGAATCTGGCATCATGGCTTGAGAATAAAACCCTGCCTTTAACATCCGCATAATGAAAGAGTTGGTGTTGTCCTACGGAACAGGGGTGCAGGAGAGATGAA
This sequence comes from Malacoraja senta, assembly GCA_038087875.1. Taxonomy (NCBI): domain Eukaryota; kingdom Metazoa; phylum Chordata; class Chondrichthyes; order Rajiformes; family Rajidae; genus Malacoraja; species Malacoraja senta. The sequence goes on from JAXLNO010005927.1 coordinate 31,186, forward strand.
CACAACCCTGTCTTCTTCAACAGCACTGGCAGAGATGGCTTCTGGACGTGACTGGCAAACCTCAGATTAGGCTGCCATGAAGTGTCATAAAATGTTCTCACGCTGTTCCTCAATACTGGTTTGTCTTAAGGTTGTGAGCTCAGTCCCAAATACACAAAATCTATATATAAACTTCAAGCATTTTTTTCTTTTCAACCCACTCTGTCACCTTATCAATAACTTTTACTTTGTTAAGCAGAATTTGTCTTTAAAAAGTCTAAGTAACTGATATTTCTGTCCCTGATTATTGTTTCTAAAAAGAGTTCCCACGGTAGAATCACGAGTCACAAAGGTAAACGCACGGGCCACTGCGTTCTTACAACGAGTTGAAATGTTTCAAATTTTAACCTCAAGAGTACATTTTACTCATGGAAAAGTTCAAACATGTTTGAAGTTTTTCAAGAGTTAACAAGTTTCACGGGTACCTGCCGTTAGCGCCACGAGTCGCTAAGTTGCGTCCACGAGTTCCGACGTTCCCGCTACGTTAATTGTATGTGATTACCACGAGTTAAATTTGTTTTAAACTCGGGGAACCTCGTGGGTCAGCTCGCACAGTGTAACAGGGGTTTAACTCCAGCATTTTGTGTCTATCTTCCATTTAAACCAGCATCTGCAGTTCTTTCCTGCACATGTAAATATTCTCTTTGGGTGGAAACTATCATTTTGATACTATCAATGTGCAGTCACATACTTGAGAGCAGAAAGGTAATCAGAAACCCATGTCCCAAAACTATTCCACCACAATTTCTTCATATTCCAATAGGTGTTGGAGATTAACTAACAGAGCTCGACTATTATGCTGAACAATCTCCTCTATATTGTATTAAGTAACAACCAGATTCTAAATGTTTCATTGATGGACTTAGTCTTCTATGTTTCACAAACTTCAGGATTGAAACCTCTCAATATCAAACCTCCTTACTCATCACCAACTCTCACTGAGTCACTGAGATGTACGACACAATAAAAGCCTCTCCAACCTATTGAATCTGCACTGACAATGGTGGACGTGCCCAGGAGTTCATCACGTACTGACCTCCCCATCATTAAAGGCATCTACAGTAAAGACCCCCTCAAGAAGGCAGCTAATATCATCAAAAGACACACACCATCCTGGCTATGCTCTCATCTTGCTTCATCTTGGTCGGCATGGGCAAGTTGGTCGGATGGGCGTGTTTTCACACCGTATGACTCTCTGACTATCTATAACTCTAATAAACCCATTAAGGCAGCGAGTGAAACCCTGATTGGGAAAAAAGGAAAGGGTTCCTGGCAGAACCCCGCTGAGACAACTAATGAACTCTGAAAGCTGTTTGCAGACAGTCGCTTGCAGAACATCACTGGCTAACTGTGAGAAACAATTTCATAATAGTCGCTTTGCAGTGCAATTACTATTCGATTAGACCGCAGCGGGGGAATTGTGAGTGCACGTGGGTGTATTATTGAACACAATGTTAATTCCCCAGGAAACGGACAGCACAGATCTGCCAGCGTGATGATCAGAATAAAAAAACATCCCTATAGTAGATTAGCCTATGATGAGCATTTTTTCGGCGCAGGGCCTGTACTCGCTGGAGTTTAGAAGAATGAGGATGGGACTTTATTGAAACATACAGAATAGTGAAAGGCTTGGATAGAGTGGATGTGGAGAGGATGTTTTCACCAATGGGAGAGTCTAGGACTCATAGCCTCAGAATTAAAGGACGTTCTTTTAGGAATGAGATGAGGAGAAATTTATTTAGTCAGAGGGTAGTGAATCTGTGGAACTCTTTGCCACAGAAGGCTGTAGAGGCTAAGTCAGTGGATATTTTTAAGGCAGAGGTAGATAGATTTTTGATTAGTACGGGTGTCAGAGATTACGGGGAGAAGGCAGGAGAATGGGGTTAGGAGGGAGAGATAGATCAGCCATGATTAAATGGTGGAGTAGACTTGATGGGCCAAATGGCCTAATTCTGCTCCTATCACATGACTTTATGACCTCATGTGCAGGAATTAGAGAATCCGGCGCTACTTTAGTGGATAGGAGAGTAGTAAGTCCTGAGTTAATTGAGCTAGTTTAATACTTTGAAAGGCTATTTTATTTGTGTTATTTTACAATAAATAAATTCACAACTGAACCAAACAATGAGTATATTGCTTTACATTGTATCATACTACAAGACTTGGTTGTGATGGGATAATGTCTGAGTCAATACTATGGGTTTTGGAAGAAGGGGGAGATGGAGGAGGAGGAGGAGAAGAAGGAGGGCGATAGGGAGAGTGAAGGGGGGATATGGGGAGGGGGCGATGGGGAGATGAGGAGGGGGAGAGGGAGATGGGGGGGAGATGGGGCAGGGAGGGGGGAGAGGGAAATGGGGAGAGGGAGAGGGGGAAAATGGGGTGGGGAAATAGGGAGGGGGAGAGTGAGAGGGGGAGATGGGGCGGGGAGGGGGTAGATGGGAAGGGGAGAGATGACTAGATGGGGAGGGGGAGGGGGAGGGATAGAGGGAGATACAAAGAGAGAGATGTTCAAAGAGTCACAGCAAATGCATGAATGCCTGTCCTCTCCCGGAAAGTCCTAATCAAACACCTGGAGATTGCTCCTTTAATCAAAGCCCAATGGAGAAAAGAAGTCAAATGGATGACCTGTTGGAAGTGTTTAGAATTATCAACAGCTTTTTATAGAGTAACTGCTGGGAAATTATTTTTACCTGTGGGCAAGAGCATAAGTAGAGACCATCAATATAAGATAGTCACCAAAGATCCATTTGGTCATAAAGAAACATCTTCATCCAAAGGGTAGTGAGGATTTGGAACAGGGAAGGCTGGACAAGAATGCAGGAATAGATAGTTACTCTGGCAAATTTAGATGAAAAAAGATGGGAGGAGGTTTCAATGGACTCTAAGCATGGGCACGGATTGAATGGGGTGCGCAGAAGTTTCTGTGCCATACACCTGATACAGTATAACTCCTTGTAAATGATTCCATTCCAGTCTGCATATCTGGCCCGATTCAGTTCCACTCCAAGGTTGAATCTTACGTGTCAGCCTGAAACATATCCCAGATCATTCCTCAGAATAGATAGAGAATGGGACAATCAGACACACTCTACTCCATCCTTTTTATGCCTACCTGGCTCTTTCTACCTCCTACCTTTGAAGATCTCATTCAAAAATAAAATATTTTCAATGTGTAAGCCTTTCATTAGGTGTGATCTATTCATTCATTATTGGACCATGGCCTTAGTAACTCTGGGGCTAAATAAGCTGAGGATATGCAAGAGGCCTGAAATGGAGGAAAATACAAATCTGAGTGTTGTAGGAGGTTACAAGGATAGGGAGGGATAAGCTGTCTGAGGTTTATACTTGATGAGATTTCTAAATGGCATCAACGCACCATTGAAATAATTGCAATTTATTTGTTTTACTGTATGATTAAAACGGTGGTATATGTGATTAAAAAAGTCGTCAAATTTATTGCTGTAAATAGCTTGTTCTAAGCTTACCCCCAGTCTTGTTTCAGTCAAAAATCACTGTCAAGCACTTGCGCAATTAAACTTTATTTTGCCAAAACACAATTACAGTTCCCACTACTATAACTAACCACCGCGGGTTCGATCCTCGTATCTGCCTGGCCAAGCCCTCTTAGCCTCGTTCAAGCAGAGACATTCCAGAAAGTCACGCAGTCCCAAGCGTTCTCCCAGAAGATCGACACAGGACCTTGTGGGAGTGGCCTTTTATAGGTCCCCGAACCTCGAGGGGCCGAACCACAGGGGACGTGGTCTCTTTACAGTCCAATAACGGATATCGATTAACCCAGTACATGATAGACATTTCCCCAACCCAATAATAGTGACTAATACATTGTATTCAAACAAAGCTTTTGAAAGGAAGCAAACATCGCAACATGTGCCTTGATATTCAAGAAACCCAGACAAGGCTCAATACTTAATCCAATCAACATTTAGCAAAGTAAAGCTTTGCAACATTATTTACAATGTATACGTCTGGTTTGCATTCATCTAATCCGGTCCATGCAATTTGCACCTAATTGTCAGAATCTGCAGATGTTTCATTCTCTTCCGGCAGCTATTATCTAGGCTCCAGACAAACTGGCACCATTCTGCAGCTTGTCCCACTTCTGCAGAAGGCACATATAAATTGACCAAATGGCATAGCAGCCCAGATGCCATTACTCAATTTTAGTGTCCTGGCCTCTCCAATTTGGCCAGAATTAACATTCCTTCCTTTTATCATATATGATAAACCATCATTTATGATAACCAAATGATCAGATATTCAGATAACTAGATATACATATGTGTATCTATTACATTTTCCATCTATTAACATCCACAAGACGATGATGTTTCTTCCCAGTATCTTGTCAAGCTTCCTGAGTTTTCGTGGGCGTAGCTTCACAATTTCCGTCTGATGAGTATTCACCCCCCGAGATTTCGTGGGCGCGAATTCCCTCCATCCGTGTTGTTGCCCATTCTTCCATCCCATTCCATAGTCGAACCTATAACCTATAATTCTTGAAAAACTGGGGACAAAGCAAGTTACCATTCATGCACCAATGCTTTCCCATACATTCACTGTCATTCTGCAATATTATCCCTTTTCCATTTCACTATCACTATCTCTATTATATCCTGCTCTCTCACTGTACTCCTACTACTATTCTTTTCTATAATATACTCTTTACTATCCTAGGATCAACACTAATCATCTCTCCATATTCACACGATGTTATAATATGTATATCTGATGATATATCTGATGATATGGGTTCAGTCCAGATTTCCCTACAGGCATGACTTATTTAAAGCAAACCATGATAAATGTTCCAATTTAACCAAATTCAGTCAGCCTTCAATTTACTAGTTTAAATTTCAGTGTCCATCTCATCCTTCTCATTCCACAGCTTTGTGGTCGATAGCACAATTCCATTCCAATTTCTGTGGAATACCCAGCTGTTCAAATTTAATCAATCAATTTCCATATGTTGTCAAATTCATCATAAAGCCAATCAAGAATGCCAATCGAGGGACAATTTCTTTCCACCTTGATAATAGAAGCCACTTTACTATCAAGGGTTAAACAAATTTAGATCCACCGGTCAAATACATCGAGTCTGATATCTCCACACCTATTTACGTTTCTCCTTCTAATTCAATAGACTTCTCCTCCAGTACTTCTTCCTTAGTATGTTGGCTTGGCTCTTAGTCCATAGGGGTTCTCTCTTATACCAGTTTCCTTTTCCTACTAAGTAATTTCCTAATCTGGTCTCTTAAAGGAAAGTCTTGCTGTTCACAGTTCCTCTTTTGACCATTTCCAATTCCAACTCTCATGTTCCCTGAATAATTTCCATGTTACCTGATCTTCCCAAGTTCCATCCTTTCCTGATGTTCTCTGAATAATCCTTCCCATTTTGAGTGCCTGTCTGGTGATGAGACAATAACAATACAAATTAATAATCAAACTCCAAATACTCCTAAGCCAAATCTCACAAATCAACTACAAATCTCTAACTTTAAAGTTCCTCCAATTCGTTACCATACAATTTAGAGACCGAATTCAAATTTTATCAATTTATTTCTAATAATCATAATTTAGACTCAAAGTAGGAGTTGTACACCAGACCACAGAGGAATGTCTATTTTCAAATTCAAATTCAGTTCTTCAAAGTAGAGCTCACCCCAATAGTCATTTGATAAGTTTCCACATAGGAGATTAGTGGGCAAAATTAGGGCACATGGTATTGGGGGTAGAGTGCTGACATGGATAGATAAGTGGTTGGCAGACAGGAAACAAAGAGTAGGGATTAACGGGTCCCTTTCAGAATGACAGGCAGTGACCAGTGGGGTACCGCAAGGCTTGGTGCTGGGACCGCAGCTACACTATTTACAAAATACAGGTACATCAATGATTTGGATGAAGGGATTCAAAGTAATATTATCAAATTTGGAGATGACACAAAGCTGGTTGGCAGTGTGAACTGTGAGGAGGATGCTATGAGAATGCAGGGTGAATTGGACAGATTGGGGTAGTGGGCAGATGCATGGCAGATGAAGTTTAATGCGGATAAATGTGAGGTTATCTACTTTGGTAGCAAAAACAGGAAGGCAGATTACTATCTAAATGGTGCCAAATTAGGAAAAGGGGAAGCACAACAGGATCTGGGGGTCCTTGTTCATCAGTCTATGAAAGTAAGCATGCAGGTACAGCAGGCAGTTTAGAAAGCGAATGGCATGTTGGCCTTTATAACAAGAGGAATCGAATATAGGAGCAAAGAGGTCGTTCTGCAGTTGTACAGAGCCCTAGTGAGACCACACCTGGAGTATTGTGTGCAGTTTTGGTCCCCTAATTTGAGGAAGGACATTCTTGCTATTGAGGGAGTGCAGCGTAGGTTTACAAAGTTAATTTCCGGGATGGCGGGACTGTCATATGCTGAGAGAATGGAGCAGCTGGGCTTGTACACTCTGGAGTTTGGAATGATGAGAGGGGATCTCATTGAAACACATAAGATTGTTAAGTATTTGGACACGCTAGAGGCAGGAAACATATTCCCGATATTGGGGGAGTCCAGAACCAGGGGCCACAGTTTAAAAATGAGGAGTAAGCCATCTAGAAAGGAAACGAGGATGCACTTTTTCTCACAGAGTGGTGAGTGTGGAATTCTCTGCCTCAGAGGATGGTTGAGGCAGGTTCACTGGATGCTTTCAAGAGCGAGCTAGATAGGGCTCTTAAAAATAGCAGAGTCAGGGGATATGGCGAGAAGGCAGGAACGGGGTACTGATTGGGGATTATCAGCTATGATCATATTGAATGGCGGCGCTGGCACAAAGGGCTGAATGGCCTACTCCTGCATCTATTGTCTATTGTCTAGTGACAGGTCAGTAAAACGACTCACAGTTTAGTAGACATGTGTTCAGTGTTATTCACAGCTCAGACTGAGAATTGCGACCTCTGAGGCACCTCCACACTTCTGGGTTTTATGGTCCCTCCGGAAGGTGCGTGGCCTTCAGGAGAGAGAATCTCAACATTTTTTAAACACTAATAACTATTTTATTTATCATCGATGGGAAAAATCCTCAGCACCTGATGAGCGAAGGGGGACTCTGAGTAAGATGGCCAAAAATCACAGCCGTACGTGGTAGCGTTTTTTCTAAAATCAATATAAAGTGCAAACAGGAAGTGGTCAAGATTAGACTTAATTATATAGAAGGCAAGGCAGCTTTAATGAGGCAAGGCAGCTCTATTTAGGCAAGCCAGCTCTAATTAGGCAAGGCAGCTCGCTTTAGCACTTTCAAAACCAAAGGCAAGACAGCTTGCTTTAGCACTTTCAATACCAAAGGCAAAGCAGCTCGCTTTAGAACTTTCAAAACCAAAGGCAAGGCAGCTTGCTTTAGCACTTTCAAAACCAAATGCAAGGCAGCTAGCTTTAGCACTTTCAAAACCAAAGGCAAGGCAGCTAGCTTTAGCACTTTCAAACCCAAAGGCAAGGCAGCTTGCTTTAGCACTTTCAAAACCAAAGACAAGGCAGCTTGCTTTACCACTTTCAAAACCAAAGGCAAGGCAGCTAGCTTTAGCACTTTCAAAACCAAATGCAAGGCAACTTGCTTTAGCACTTTCAAACCCAAAGGCAAGGCAGCTTGCTTTAGCACTTTCATAACCAAAGGCAAGGCAGCTTGCTTTAGCTTTAGACACAATACAAAATATAATTCCAGACATTCACATGAAACTCGCTTCTTCCTTTCAGACTCCAAGGTCAATAGAATCACTCCCACACAATGGCTAAGCGTCTCCCAGATTCACACTTCTCACACAATTGTTCCCTTCCAACCGTTATTCAATTACCCACTCAATCGCTCCTATTCAATTATTCAAATCAATCGCTCGTATTCAATCGCTCTCCCAACTTCCTTATCAGTTAGATCACAATCACTTCATTCAACTCTCAGCCTTCAAACAAAGAATCTCCGGTTTCCCAAATTAAGACTCCAACTCTTAATCACAATCTCTCCCAAGAAGCAATCTCTCCCACTCAAATCATTTTAAGTTCGCACAGACAAACAAATCCGAACCAAGCCAGTAAGACTATAATCAAACAAGAAAGTATCCTCCCAATTACAAGTAACCCCAGACACACCCCAATATAAACTACAATCATCCACTTATAAATCACATTCAAATAAATCCTCCTCGTGGAGTTCTCGGTCAATGGAATGACTCCTCCCCTGACACAGCGATCGAAAGAATACGAACCCTCATCGAACCACCAAGAATCGGATTCTAACAATACTAGAATCACGATTTAAACAAATACAAATATTTAATTCAAATACACTTTTACTCCAATTATCCAACACTCAAATAATCCTTAAGCACTCACACGGGCATTACAAATAGCGGTCTGTGAACTTAACACACTCTAAATCTTAACTTTTCAAATCTTAATACACTCTAAATATTTTTACATACACAAAGTATTTATACAGTTCGGATCCAATAACGATGCTACAAAAGACGATGCTGGATTTTTACAATTTACAATAATAATTTAACACACTAGCGCACAGTTTACAAACACTCGATCTCAATGCGGCGTTGCGCTGTTATCAATCAGTGAACTTCTCCCTCTGATACCGAATATTTCCCCCTTCCTAGGGTACTCTTTGCTGAGAGGTACTACTTCTTAAATGGACTACTTTTCCTCCTAAATGTTACTTTCCCCTGCTAAGACTGGACTTCTATAGGGGGACCTCTATCCCTCCTCTCTAAATTTGAGAGAATTATGGGTACCTTTTGCATCCGGGTACTTTTCACAAAGTAAACAGGTTCCCGTCTCTCAGTTACTCTTCGCTATCAGGTACTAATCAACAATCGATCGGAGGGATACTATTCACTGTCGATGCTGATTTTCAGAACACACCTTTCCAATCAGCGCTCCCAGCAAAGATAGATCAATATGTAGACCAGACCTGTGTTTCAATACCCCACCAATTGGATACCAAATCTGGACAATGGGCCAGCCCTCTCCCTTGAAGCGTGTCAGGCTCTCGTTAAGCAGTTGCAATCTGCCAACCACGAACAGGTTTTGGGCCACTTCTTGCCCTGTTTTATGGGCCCTTAACCCAAATTAGTGCTATCCACCCCACGCCCCCCCACACCCGTGCTTGCTAGACTCTGTTCTAATGATCTCGTTGGGACCCTTTCCCAAGCCCGCAAATGATCGATCTGCTCCGACTAGCGAGGTGCCGAAAATCAATGCGGAAACCGCACAGTGGGCCCGATTTCTGCATTCGCGATCGAAACAACTCAACACCCTTGATCGCAAACTTGTGTTTGGGGGTCCGTTGAGATCCCGGATGAGCCCCCAATGTAAATAGCTCATTCTAAGCTTCCCCCCCAGTCTAGTTTCAGTCAAAAAGCACGGAGTCATGCACTTACACAACTAAACTTTATTTTGGCAAAAGACAATTACAGTTCCCACTACTATACCTAACATACCAGATATGGGTTCCAACCTTGTATCTGCCTGGCCAAGCCCTCTTAGCATTGTTCAAGCAGAAACACTCCAGAAGGTCACGCAGTCCCGAACGTTCTCCCACAAGATCGACACAGGACCTCGTGGGAACCCTGAGGGGCCGAACCACATGGGGGTGGTCTCTTTACAGTCCAATAACAGATATCGATTAACCCAGTACATGATAGACATTTCCCCAACCCAATAATACAGTGACTAATACATTGTATTCAAACAAAGCTTTTGAAAAGAAGCAAACATCGCAACGTATGCCTTGATATTCAGGAAACCCAGACAAGGATCAATACTTAATCCAATCAACATTTAGCAAAGTAAAGCTTTGCAACATTATTTACAATGCATATGTCTGGTTTGCATTCATCTAATCCGTTCCATGCAATTTGCATCTAATTGTCAGAATCTGCAGATGTTTCATTCTCTTCCTGCAGCTCTTATCTAGGCTCCAGACAAACTGGCACCATTCTGCAGCTTGTCCCATTTCTGCAGAAGGCACAATTAAATTGACCAAATGGTCTAGAAACCCAGATGCCTTTACTCAACATTAGTGTCCTGGCCTCTCCAATTTGGCCAGAATTAACATTGCCATATGCATATGTACGGTGCGGTACAGCTACAATCGTGCTTGCAGAAGCATCAAAGGCAGGTCAATTCAATGTGATACTCAGCAGCATCACAGGCACAACACACAAAAATTGGAATTGTACATAAATCACACATAAATTAGACAATAAACCAAGGTTTCAAGGTCAATTTATTGTCACGTGTAACAATTAAGGTGCAGTGAAATTTGAATTACCATACAGCCATACTAAAAAAAAGCAACAAGACACACAACTACATAAAAGTTAATATAAACATCCACCACAGCGGATTCTCCATGTTCCTCACTGTGATAGAAGGCAATAAGGTCCAATCCCCTTCCTCTTTATTCTCCCATGGTTGGGGCAGTCGAACCATCCGCAGTCAGGGCGATCAAAGCCCCTGAAGCCGATGGTCAAAGCCCCCACGTCGGGGCAATCGAAACTCCCGCCTCGGGGCGATTGAAACTCCCGCGTCGGGGCGATCGAAACTCTCGCATCGGGGCAGTCGAAACTCGTGCAGCTTGGAGTCCACGATGTCGATCTCTAACCAGAGACCGCAGGCTCCGCGATGTTAAAGTCCCTCAGGCTCCCACGGTTGGAGCCCAAAGGATGGCCCCCGACACAGATTGCGAACTCCGTGATGTTAAGTCCCGCAGGCTCCTGCAATGGAGCTGCCGGTCGAACTCCAGAAAATGCCTCCAACTCGACAATGTTAGGCCACAGTGCGGATGGAGATACGATCTGGAAACAAATATCTCCGTCGAGGTAAGAGATTAGAAAAAGTTTCCCCCAACTCCCCCCCCCCCCACCCCCCACATAAAACAAGCTAAAGAACACTAAAAAACATACAAAACAGACACACAGAAGAAAGGACAGATAGACTGTTGGCGAGGCAGACACTGAAAAGAAGAAAAACATTGCAAAAGCAAGACAGTAGTGCAAAAATGCACAATTAGAAAACAAGTCCATAATAGCGCAAGAGATCCATAGTGATCTGTTGCCAAGGTAGGATTACGGTTGTGCAGGCTATTTAAAGAACCTGGAAGTTCTTTCTGTCCTGGGCCTCCTTCATTGTCAGAGTGAGGCTCACCACAAATTGGAGGAACAGCACCTCATACTTCACTTGGGCAGCTTACACCCCAGCGGTATGAATATTGACTTCTCTAACTTCAAGTAACCCTTGGTTTCCCTCTCTCTCCATCCCTCCCCCTTCTCAGTTCTCCGACCAGCCTTACTGTTTCCGACTACATTTTATCTCTGTTTGCTTTGTTGTTACCTTCTCACAACTAACAATGATCTATTCTGCATTTTCCTTGACCTTCATTCCCTTTGTCCTGTTTTCACACCTTACACTTCCTTACCTATACACTTCCTTATCTATGTACCTCCCGCTCCCCTGATATCAGTCTGAAGACGTCTCGGCCCAAAACATCATCCATTCTTTCTCTCCAGAGATGCTGCCTGTCCTGCTGAGTTACTCCTGCACTTTGTGTCTATTTTTAGTTTAAACCAGCATCTGCAGTTCCTTCCTACACAGGATCTATAATTCTCTGGCCTTAGTTCTAAGTAACTAATCTGGCCTTAGTAACTAATTTGCGAACATTTGTACTTTATTTAAACTACGGGGAAAATTCTTGAATTCAAAGGTCTTCAGCAGATTATTAATAAAGCATTTGTATTACTAAAGCATTCGGCGTACAGGATGGAGGTGGAGCTGCTCACAGGATGGTGCAAATCCCACTACCTCATTCTCAACCTGGGAAAAACTTAGGAGATGGTGGTTGACTTCAGGAGGGCGGGAAAACAACACCATACACCTCTGCACATCGATGGAGCTGATGTGGAAAGGGTCAACAGCGTGAAGTTCCTAGGACTCCACCTGTCAGATGACCTGACGTCCACGACCAACACCACAGCACTGGTCAAGAGAGCCCAGCAGCGACTACACCCTTTCCGAAGACTACGTAAAGCAGGTCTCCCCACTACACACCTACGAACTTTTTATAGGGGGACAATCGAGAGCACATTAACCTACGGCATCACTTCCTGGTTCGGGAGCTGCAAGGCGTACGAACGGCACCAACTAGACAGGATTGTGAAGACCGCCAGCAGGATTATTGGTGCTCCACTCCCTTTCCTGCTGGACATATACAGGAAGAGATGTATCAGCAGAGCCATCTCCATCATCAAAGACCCCTACCACCCATCCCATCACATATTCTCCATCCTGCCATCTGGGAAGAGGTACCGGAGCATTAGGTGCAAAACCAGCAGGATGCTCCTCAGCTTCTTCCCGCAGGTTATAAGACTGATAAACGGACTTTGCCCCCTGCCAAAGTATCGTGCACCAACCACCAACCTGGACACACTGCAGCAGAGCCACTGTCGTGCCGCAGCCGATCAGAACGCCTGTTGATGTTTAGTAGAGTAGAGTGTTAATTTGTTCATGATATATGTATTTTTACTTCTATTTATCTTTTACTGCACACTGGAATGGACACTGGTTGAGGAACGTTTTTTTGTTTCCTCTGGGTATGCGAATACTCAGGAAATGACAATAAAGATATACAATACTTAATCCAATAATTTACTATCTGCCACTCTTTCGTCTGATGGATGTATCAGTTTGAGATATAATCATTTTCCTGCAATATCTTTTTTCTTGGATTAAATTTGGTGAGTTCCAATTGATTTATTACTAATTTCCCTGTAAAATCAGGTATATTAACCATTTTCTTAACTGTGAATATAACATAGTGATTATTCATTTTATCCATTATTTCCTTTGTCATTGGAGATGTCACCTCATCATGTCTGACGTATTCTTCTCCAGCGTTTTTGCATTCATCTTGATATTCCCCTTGTTCCTTATTATATTCTCTTTTCACAGCTAATATTATCTTTTTGTCTTTCTTTATTGTTCTTTTTATCTCTCCCTGTTCCCTGCATTGCAGTATCCTCTGCAGTTTTATAGTCTACTTCCTTTAGTTAGCTATTTTGCGCCTCTTTTGTCAACCGTGACTGTCATATTTGGAAAGTAAGGTTCTTTACCTGAAGAGTGCACAAGTATTCTAGTGTTAAAACATTTATTTCTTTTGCACAACTTTCACCCTTTATCTCTAGGATGTGTTGGTAGAACCTTTCAAATTTTATTTTTTTAATTATATTCTTACTTGTGAACAGCACCTCATATTTCGCTTGGGCAGCTTACAATCCAGCGGTATGATTTTAGATATTAGCTGTATATTTCTCCAACTTCAAGTAACCCTTGCTTTTCCTCTCTCTCCGTCCCTCCCCCACCCTAGTTCTCCCACTAGTTTCACGGTTCGTATCCTTTCGTTATTGCCTCCTCCACAGCCAACAATGGACCATTGTGGGTTCCTTTGCCATTAATGCCGGCTCTGATATGTTCTGTACCTTTTCATACATCTAGTTCCCCTCCCTCTGACTCTCAGTCTACAGAAGATTCTCGACACAAAACGTCGCTTATTCCTTCTCTCCAGACATGCTGCCTGACCCGTTGAGTTACTTCAGCATTTTGTGTCTATCTTTGGTGTAAACCAGCATGCAATCATGCCATCCACAGTGCACTGATAAAGGATAAACGGTATAATATTCAGTCAAGTTATAACATTGAAGTCTGATAAAGTCTGATTAAAGATAGCTTGCCTCTGGCAGGGCATTCCAAATATCAACCATTCTCTGTGTAAAAAAATGTTTCCTTCAGATCCCATGTAAAACTCCTTCATCTCACCTTAAACCAACATCTTCTTGTTATTGAAACCTTTATCGTACCAAAATGATTTTAAATTTCTACTTTATCTAGGCCATAGACTTTATGGGTGTTAGAAACTTGAAATAAAAATGGAAGGTGCAGGAAATATTCAATGGGTCAGGTAGAATTGGGAGGGAGAGAAAAACACAGGGTTAACATCTGCCTTACAGCGCCAGAGACATGGGTTCAATCCTGACTATGAATGCTGTATGTTCGGAGTTTGTAAGTTCTATTTGTGACCGTGGGGGTTTTCTCTGGGTGCTCCAGTTTCCTCCCACACTCCAAAGACATAGAGGGTTGTAGGTTAATTGGCTTTGCTAAGTTGTAAAATTGTCCCTAGTGTGTGTGTAGGATAGTGCTAGTGTATGGGTTGATCACTGGTCAGCACGGACTTGGTGGGCCGAAGGGCCTGTTTCCACGCTGCATCCCTAAAGTCTAAAGGTCAATAACCATTTCATCGGAAATCAAGTGAATGGACTTTTTTACCGTGTCAGGTAGACTTGGTCCCTCAGCATCATTCCTTTGCTTCCAGCTGGCTCTGTCTTTATTACTCCATATCTGTGGCTTGAATGCCTCACCATTGCACTAATTAATGTTATTGGAAGGCTCGCTGAACTGACTCTGGAGCACATTTTTCTGCCTCACTAAAATTGTTTCGCTGATTCCTTTGAAATCTTAAAATTGGCTGTCAATTAACCCTTAGTTTAACACGCCAACCACAATCCTTGTAGTTCAACACCATTATATGAGGAGACTGGCAGATGTGCTTGCAATGTCATTCAACTAATTCTGCTACACAGATTAATTGCACCAAAAATGTTACTTTTTCTGCTCTTAACAGGTAACTCCTGATTTATTGCATATTTACTTTCCCCATGTTGAAAACCTTTGCTGCATATTGATGCACTTTTAGCACCATCAGAATTGAGTACAGGCCTAGTAATTTTATTACAGCAAACAGTACTCGATGCTGTCAGACCAGTTTAAAGTGTGTTGCGACAGAATTAATACTCACTACTGATTATAAAGAATGAATATATTAAGAAAGTGAGGCTACATTTACAGTATTGTGTTCAGTATAGTGCACCATGTTATAGGAAAAATGCTGTCAAACTGAAAAATGTGCAGAGAAGATTTACGAGGATGTTGCCTGGACCCGAGGGCCTGAGCTACACGGAGAGTTTGATTGTATTCTTGGAGTGCTGGAGGTTGAGGGGTAATCTTACAGAGATGTACAAAATCATGAGATGAATAGATCAGGTAAACGCACAGAGTCTCTTACCCAGATTAGGGGAATCTAGAATCAGAGGACATATGTTCAATGGGGGGGGGGGGGGGGGGGACTGAGGGGTGACTTTTTTACACAAAGGGTGGTGGGTGTATGGAACGAGCTGTCGGAGGGGGTAGTTGAGGCTGGGACTATCGCAACGTTTAAGAAACATTTAGACAGGTATATGGATAGAATAGGTTTAGAAGGATATGAGCCAAACACAGGCATCTTGGACTAGTGTAGATAGGACATTTTGGTCGGCATGGGTAAGATGGGCCGAAGGGCCCGTTTCCACGCTGCATGACTCTATGACACTATGGGAAGGTGTGTGTGAGGATGAGGGGTGAGCATCCTTTCAACTTGATACTTGAAAGATACAAGATGGTGCCGAAAACATGGCGACTTCTGAATGATTGTGCTTAGGTATAATGTTTAAGAAAGAACTGCAGATGTAGAGAAAAATGCTGGAGAAACTCAGCGGGTGAGGCAGCATCTATGGAGAGAAGGAATAGGTGATGTTTCAGGTCGAGACCCTTCTTCAGACTGATGTCGGGGGCAGGGGGGGCGGGAAAATGAAAGGAAGAGGCAGAAACAGTAGGCTTGTGGGAAAGCTGGGAAGGGGAGGGGAAGGAGGGAGAAAGCAAGGACTACCTGAAATTGGAGAAGTCAATGTTCATACCGCTGGGGAGTAAACTACCCAAGCAAAATATGAGGTGCTGTTCCTCCAATTTGCGCTGGGCCTCACTCTGGCAATGGAGGAGGCCCAGGACAGAAAGGTCGGATTCAGAATGGGAGGGGGAGTTGAAGTGCTCAGCCACTGGGAGATCAGGTTGGTTATTGCGAAGTGAGTGGAGGTGTTGGGCGAAGCGATCGCCAAGCCTGCGCTTGGTCTCGCCAAGGTATAATATGCTTAGGTATAATATGATTTTACTGGATTGTATGCAAAACAAAGTATTTCACTGCGTCTAGGTGAATGTGGCAATAAAGTATTGTTGAACCATTGAAAATAAATAACCAAGCATAAACTGTTTAGGAATAATATTTTAGTTTAGTTTAGTTTAATTTAGAGATATGTTGAGGAAACAGTCCCCTCGCCGACCAGGAATCCCTGCACACTAACACTATCCTGCACACACTAGGGACAATTTATAATTTTAACAAGCCAATTAACCTACAGACCTGTAATTCTTTGGAGTGTGGGAGGAAACCAGAGCACCTGGAGAAACACCAGGCAGGTCATGGAGATAACATACAAAAACTCTGTTCAAACAGCTCCCGTAGTCAGGATCGAACCGGGGTCCCTGTCGCTATAAGGCAGCAATTCTACTGCTGCACCATCATGCCACACTTTTTTGTCTTGCAATCATTTTCTAAGTGCTTAGGCCATATTTAATTTTACTGGGAAATGTAAGTATTCATGAAATGAAACCACTGTTCCCAGACAGCTGCAAGTAATTACAGGGAGACTATGAATACATTATCAGAAACTCCACTAAATTAGTTGCAAGTATATTACAGATTAAGGGAAATCATTCTTATTATATCATATCAATGTAACAAACAATGACATTCAAGTTGCATTACTCTCTAATGCTTGCAAGGGAAATTAGTATTCAAATAAAGGCAAATTGAAGTTTCCATAATAATGATTGAAAGTAAAATATTGAATGTACAATATAAAATATTAATTCAGGTTCATTGTTTATGTGTATGTGTAAAAACATCAGGGTGGCCTGGTGGCTTAGTGGTAGTGCTGCTGCCTTACAGTGCCAGAGACCCCGGTTCGATCCTGACTATGGGTGCTTCTCCATATGGAGTTTATACATTCTCCCTGTGCTGTGGATGGGATTTCTCTGAGATTTTTGCTTTCCTCCCACACTCCGAAGACGTACAAGCTTGTAGGTTAATTGGCTTGGTATAAATGTAAATTGTCCCGAGTGTGTGTCGAATAGCATTAGTGTGCGGGGATCGCTAGTCAATGTGGACTCAGTACGTCGACTCAGTAGGACAGTTATTTTCCTATCCTGATACTAAAGAGATGTATTTCACTCTTTGCCTACAGGTAAGGAGAAGAAAACATTCACTATGCAGTGAACTATAGGTTTTGTGCAGTTTGTATGATTAATTGTTCTCTCTGCTCAGAGTTAACATTGCTACCACTCTTTAAAGTTATTTTTCCCGCATCCTATATTTTCCCATCCCTCTCTCCCGCAAAGATTTGGCAGTGATTAGCCTGCGCTAATGAATCACAAATTTATTATTTTCATTTAATTCTGTTGTGGCAAAGCATCATTTTAAGAACCATAATGTCTATGATGTTTAAAATCAGTAAGCGAGTAGCATTCAGCCTGTCATATTACATTACTTGTCTGAAATATATATACCTGTTTTCAATCCAATATTGTTCTCATACCTACTAATGGGTAGAGTTTAGAGATACAGCATGGAAAAAGGCCTTTCAGCTCACCGAGTACGTAACGACCAATGATCCCTGCATACTAACACTATCCTACACACACTACGGACAAATTACATTTTTACCAGGCCAATTAGCATACAAAACTGTACGTCTTTGGAGTGTGGGAAGAAACTGGAGCTCCCGGAGAATGCCCACACAGGTCGCGGGGAGAACATACAAACTCCATACAGGCAGCACCCGTCGTCAAGACCGAATCGGGGTCTCTGACGCTGAAAGGCAGCAACTCTACCGCTGCGCCATCGTGCTGATCCGTTAGAAATGTAAACAATTTTCTTTCATGGACTCATAAAACTTAATAAAGAGTTTTCAAAAGAGTTAGTCACTTAGTTTAATTTCTCCATAACATTTTCCATTGTTCTCGTTGAAATAGATATTTAATTCCCTTGTAAAACATTGACGGATTCTCTAGCGGTCCATGACAGATCTTCATAAAATAACAAGCCTTTGGATAGATACAACTCTTATTGATCCAAAGGCGTATACAGAGGGAGATGGGTGCTTGGAATGTGCTGTTAGAGGTGGTGGTGGAGGCTGACATGATAGTGGCATTTAAGAGGCTTTTAGTTAGGCACAAGGATATGCAAGAAATGAAGGCATAATGTGCAAAGCATCTTATAGAGATGTTCTATTTTATAGAAACATATATAATTCTTAAGGATCTTATAGAAACATATAACATTCTTAAGGGATTGGATAGGCTAGATGCAGGAAAAATGTTCCCAATGTTGGGGGAGTCCTAAACCAGGGGTCACATTGTAAGAATAAGGGGAGGCCAGTTAGGACTGAGATGCGGAAAAACTTTTTCTCCCAGAGAGTTTTGAATCTGTGGAATTCTCTGCCACTGAAGGCGGTGGGGGCCAATTCACTGGATGTTTTCAAGTGAGAGTTAGATATAGCTCTTAGGGTTAACGGAATCAAGGGATATGGGGAGAAAGCAAGAATCAGGAATTGATTTTGAATGATCAGCCATGATCATATTGAACGGCGGTGCTGGCTCGAAGGGCTGAATGACTTACTCCTGCACCTATTTTCTATGTTTCTATGTTTCAAACAGAGGAGATCAGTACAGACATTGTGGCCTGAATGGTTTGTTCCCATGCTGTACTGTTCTATTAATGATTAGATAGTTTGTTGAACCTTCCGTATCAAAAGATTTTTTGAACAACTTTGTTACGCATTCACATATTTATTTAGTGTTCAAAATGGTGTTTTGTTTGTCAAGCACTTATAACACAATAAAATGTCCAAGGTGTTTCACTTGTGCATGAACAACTACATGAGCTGTTGAGTCACATCGGTGGACTGCATCAGGGGACTGGTGAGAAGATAGGGTTTAAGGAGTATATTAAAAGTGAATTGAGACATGGAGAGGTTTAAGGAGAGTAAGCACGTGCCCAAGGGCCCCAGCCCAATCTGCATTGAAAGCAAGGTACAAAACAGTTGATAAAAGACAGAGAAGTATCATTGGTGTAGAAGTGTCATTCATTCATTCATGACCAAAATCCTTACCACCAGTTCTGAAGGTAACCATTGACCTGCACATAATTAAGATAGCCAGATAAATTATGTGGTTTGAAAGCAGTGCAGTGACAAGGTAATCTGTAATGAGTAATTCACAAAAGTTATTTCACTATCTGGAGTGCATAAGGCAGTGGTAAAGTGGATTACTATCTACATACTCATGTGCTTGCAGGTTCAAGAACAATAAGAAGGAAGATTGATAATGCCCAGCGTTAGGTGTATGCTTGGCTGGTGTCTGCTTGGCTGGTACTACACTTGTTCTCAATGTCCTCTGGCTACATCGTGCATCAGCTGCAAATTGCATTGCACCAAATTGCCAAGTCTTCTTTTACAGCTAGTCCCGAATATAACACCAGTCATCCAGAACGACAACAGCAGCGGGTACATGACAGCATGGCAGTCTCCAACTTTCACTCCAATTAAAATCATTCCTATTTTAGTTATCATTGTCTGGTCTACATCCAAGAACGTTCTCCTAACACCACAACACAAGCAGCAGTAGTTCGGGAAGTGCCTCACAATTTCCTTCTCAAGGACATCGAATAATATGGAGAAAATGCTGACCTTGCCAGGAATAGCTGCATCCCATGAATAAATATAGCAGAAAGCTGTCAAGGTCATGCAAATGGGAAAAAAAATGAGGAACTACTTAAAAGAAAAGACTAAAATTGTGTACAAATTCATCAGAGGAATAGATCGGCAAACACACAGAGTGGCTTGCCCAGAGTAGGGGAATCAAGAACCAGAGGGCATAGGTTTAAGACAAGGGGGGAAAGATTTAATAGAAACCTGAGGGATAACCTTTGTACACAAAAGATGGTGCATGGAACGAACTGTCGGAGGAGGTAGTTGAGGCTGGGATTAGTGCAACATTTAAGAAATATTTAGGCAGTTACATGGATAGGATAGGTTTAGAGGGATATGGGCCAGACTAGTGAAGTTGGGACATGTTGGCTAGTGTGGGCATGTTGGGCCAAAGAGTCTGTTTTCACTCTGTAAGACTCTATGACTCTATGACTATAAGACCATATCTTGAAAGAGCAGCACACTGCATAAAAACTATCAATTTAATACATATTATTCAACAAATTAGAAAGTAATGTAAGAATTCAGTCATTATGTATTGCTATCAAGTAGAAATCTATATCTTGTATTTGACAGCAAGATTTTGATTAAATATTGCTTATACTATATGAGATATCATGATTCTATACATTTTGTTTCCATTAAAGCATTTCACCAGAGGCATAATATGCACAGCTTTTGAATAGCCAGCAGGTAGTATGAACACAAGGCATGCAAAGACCATGGATCTGATGCTGATAATTGGGATTAGTGTGGATAGATACAAGGGGTATCATAGACATGGTGTACTGGGAAGTAGGTGCACTTTGTATGCTGTTTCGAATCTATGAATGAAAAAGGTTGAGAATGATCAAGGATAAAGAAGGTGATTTAATATAGAGAAGTGTGAGGTGTTGCATTTTGGGACGTCGAACAAGGGCAGGAACAACACAGGAAATGGTAGGCCTATGGATAATGTTGTAGAGCAGAGGGAACTAGGAGTACAAGTGCATGGTTCCATGAAGGTTGAGTCACAGGCAGATAAGGAGGTCAAAAAGTATTTTGGCACTTTGGCCTTCATCAGTCAGATTATTGAGTACAGAAGTTGGGAGGTCATGTTGCAGTTGTATAAGATGTTGGTGAGACTGCATTTAGAATATTGTGTTCAGTTCTGGGCACCATGTTGTAGGAAAGATATTGTCAAGCAGTCAAGCTTGAAAGGGTTCAGAAAAGATTTATGAGGATGTTGCCAGGACTAGAGGGTGTGAGCTACAGGGAGATATTGAGTAGGCTGGGTCTCTGTTCCATGGAGCGTTGGAGGATGAGAGGAGATCTTATACACAAAATCATGTGAGGAATAGATCGGGTAGATGCACAGAGTCTTTTACCGAGAGTAGGTAAATCGAGGACCAGAGGACATAGGTTCAAGGTGAAGGGGAAAAGATTTGATATGGACCAAGCGAAGGAAAGTGGGACTAGAGTAGATGGGACATTGTGGGCCGGTGTGGGTGAGTTGGGCCAAAGGGCCTGTTTCCACACTGTATTACTCTATGGTTCTATCTATGCATATAGACAAAGACGTAATTGAACTTTTAGATGCCGACGTTGAATCAGTCTTTTCTAAGGAGATGGTAGTAGTACATAGAACATATAGTACAGAAACAGAGAGACACAAAATGCTGGAGTAACTCAGCAGGACAGGCAGCATCTCTGAAGAGAAGGAATGGGTAATGTTTTGGGTCGAGACCCTTCTTCAACTGGTCCTTTGGCCCACAACAGCCATGACAAACATGTTGTCAAGTTTAACTAACCTCCTCTGCCTGGATGTTAAGGTAATTGTGAAAATTGATCAGAAATTGTGATGGCACTGCGGCGGCACAGCGGTAGAGTTGCTGCCTTACAGCACCAGAGACATGGCTCCAATCCTGGCTGCAGGTGATGTCTGTACAGAGTTTGCACGTTCTCCCCGTGACTACGTGGGTTTTCTCCGGGTGCTTCGGTTTCCTCCCACACTCCAGAGACATGCAGGTTTGTAGGTCAATTGGCTTTGGTAAAAATTGGATATTGTCTGGAATGTGTCGTGTGTGCTAGTGTGTGGGGTGATCGCTGGTCGGCACGGACTCAGTGGGCCAAAGGACCTGTTTCCACGCCGTATCTCTCAACTGAATTTCATAAAATGGGTACCAAAAAGACACATTATAATTAAATAGGTCACTTGGACCAGATAGGATATTGAGGGAGGTGAGAGTGGAAAATGCCTATGGACTTGGCAAGTCCCTTGGCTCAATGGAGGTGCCAGAGGATCATACAATGGCAAACATAATGCACTTGTTAAAATGGGACCACAGGAGATACCAGGAAAATACAGGCAGATTAGCTCAGTTCTGAGGAAACGTTTACTCAGGGAAAACATGAATAAGTAGCTGGAGAATATTAAATTTAAAGAAGAGAGCCAGCATGGATTTGTTAAAGGCAAAATCATGTTTTATTGACAGAGTTGATTTTGTTAAAATGAGATAACATTTGTGGAAGGGAATGCAATAGCCGATGTTTACATGGATTTTCAGATTGACAGAGTTCCCTGTCAAAACTGACCTCCATGGAATTAAAGGGTTGGTAGAAACATGGATAGGAAATTGGCTTAAAGTCAAAAATCAGTAAACAGTTGATTTTCGGAATGAAAGAATTAGTCAGTGTTGTTTCCCAGAGGCTATTAATATATTTTTGTAATATATATTAATGGGTTGGATGTGGTGTGAAGGGGAAAACTCCCAAATTTGCAGGTAACACAAAGCTTCAGCACATAGCAAATATTGCAGAGGATATTAATCGAATGCAAGAAGATGTAGGTTGACAATGGGCAAACTAATGTGGAAATTTAATATAGAGAGATGTGAAGTGAAACTGGCATTAAGAATGAAGAGGAAAAATATAGATTAATTGGTGCAATTCTAATGTGCATGCAGGGATAGTGTGCCTTGTGTATGTATGCATGTGCATTATTTTTTGAAAGTGAAAGGGACTGTTAAGAAAGTGGTTAATGAAGCATGTGGTGTCTAGGATTTATAAATAGAAGCCTACAATGCAGAAGTTCTGTTCAATCTGTGCAGAACATTAATTAAGTCAAAACTGGAGTACTGCATCCAGTTTTCAGTTAACTAACTGTAGGAAGGACATGAAGGACATATTTATGGGGCTGGGTTTAGGAATGAGAGATTCCAGCTGCAAGGTTAGACTGGAAACACTGCAGTTGTTTTCCTTGGAGAAAAGAAGGTTGAGAGGAGAATCGATAAAGATGTCCAAGGTCATCACTATTATAGGTAGGGTGAATAGCAGAACGCTGTTCCATTTGGGGATCAAGAGAGACAGGTTTAACAATTTGTGAAAAAGGTAAAACACAGGAACACAAGAGTCAGCCGCCTTGCTCCTCACGTCTGCCTGACATTTCAATACGGTCAATCAATGGTTGATCAATCCCGCACCTCTGTGCCAGATCCCCATAGCTCTCAATTCCCCAATCTTTCCAAAATGTATGTGTAAGAAGGAACTGCACATGCTGGTTGACATCGAAGATAGACAGAAAATCCTGAAGTGACTCGAGTCAGATGAAGGGTCTCCACCCGAATCGTCATCTATTCCTTTTCTCCAGAGATGCTGCCTGCCCTGCTGAGTTAATCCAATATTCTGTGTCTATCTTCTTTCAAATATTTATCTACCTCCAGTTTAGAGACTTTTGATGATCTAACCTCCGAATCTCTCTAATGGTAGAGAATTGGAGAGATTCAATACCCACTATAAGAAGAAATTTCTACCTAAATTGGTTTTAAATTACCAGTCTGTTATCTTGTAACTATTTCTCCACATTCAAGACTCTCTAACTAGTGAAAAAATCTTGACATCAAGCTTGTCGGAATCTCTTAGGGTAACGTTTCAATAAGCTCACTCTTCTAAACTCCAACAAATACACACCTAACCTATTTAGCACTTTTTGATATGACATCTCTCCCATTCCAGGAAATAGGCAGGTGAATCTGGCCTAGATAGCTTCCGATGCTATTTTATCATAAGATCACAAGATCATAAGGGATAGGAATAGAATTGGGCCATTTGGTCAATTGTCTACCACCATTCAATCATGGCTGATCTACAGTATCTCTCCCTCCTAACCCCATTCTCCTGTCTTCTCCCCATAACCCGTACTAATCAAGAATCTATCTATAGGCCCAGTGCCGACAAACGCTCATCATATGTTAACCAATTCATTCCTGGGATCATTCTTGTAAACCTCCTCTGGACCCTCTCCAGAGCCAGCACATCCTTCCCAAGATATGGTGCCCAAAATTGCTCACAATATGCTTTCTTAGATAAGGGGAGCAAAACTGTGCTCAGTATTCCAGGTGTGGCCTCACCAGCAGCCTGCACAATTGTAACAAAACTTGCCTGTTGCCTTCTTAACTACTTACTGCACCTACGTGTGCTATTATGGAATAATAGTGTAAGGAATGCCTTTATTCTGCTGCCAGTGGTCAGGCTGCAGTGACGGCATCCGGCCTGAAGGTGGGGCTGTGGGCGTAACCGGAGAGGCCTAGGAGCAGGGCCCGGGGATGCAGCACGAGGCTGCTGCTGTAGAGAGTTGCTAAATAAAGACAGACTCCGATTACGTCGTTGTACGAGCCTCATTATAAGAATAACTCGATACTACGTGTTAACTATTTGCGATTTGTGCACAAGAATGAAACATAGAAACATAGAAAACATAGAAAATAGGTGCAGGAGTAGGCCATTTGGCCCTTCGAGCCAGCACTGCCATTCAATATGATCATGGCTGATCATCCAAAATCAGTACCACGTTCCGGCTTTTTCCCCATATCCCTTGATTCCCTTAGGCCTAAGAGCTAAATCTAACTCTCTCTTCAAAACATGAATGAATGAATGATATTTAATTGTCATTGTGAAACACAAATTAAATATTGTGAAATGCTTTGGTTTGCATACTATCTTACAAAAGTGCTGCCACATGTTGGCGTCGACAAAGTCACAAAAGTACTGAACAGTTCTATCTACTATGTGTCGCCGCATGTGGCAGCAGATCCAATTCTCCCCCCCCCCCCCCCCGCACCTCCATCCCTCCAGTTCCCTCTTCATTCTCGGTGACCCGCTTAGAAACAGTTAGCTCTCCATGTACTTCATTTATTTGCAGGCTCTTTTCATTCAGATAATGAACTGCCTTTTGATTTCTCTTACCATGTGTGTGACCTCACACGCTCATAGATTAAACTCTGCCGAGCAATTAATGTATTATAACCTGTAGCAGGATCAGAATAACCACATTGCAATGTGCCGTTCTTTCTATTTGTTCAAAGTTGGATAGCTTACATTTCTCCCCCTCCTAAATAGTAAATTATTGTGAGTCATAAACAGACCCCTGGTACATTCTTCCAACATGAAAAAGATTCTTTTTTTTCCAGCTTTCAATTTTCAGTATAATATCTAATCTTCACTCCATGCTAATACATTTCCTGCAATACCATGAACCCTTAATACACCAATCTTTCTGTGGCACCTTGTTACATGACTTTTAAAAGTCCAAATAAACTCATAGATGATAGACAATTGATCTACATCTTTCCTTTTTATTATAACTCAAGCAAATGTTCCAATCATGACTTGCCTTTCATAAAACAAAACGTGTTGGCTTGGTTTAATTATATTAATTTTCCCAAATGACTTGCTTATCAACTCTGGGATGTTGCCAACAATGGTAATCAAACAAACCGACCTGTAGTTTTCCACTTTGTAAGTATAACCTTTTAACATAGAACTTATTAACTTTAACCTGTAACTAGGATCTAAAATGCACTGCCTATTAAGGTACCGTAGATGGAATAAATTGGTGTTTCTAAAATGAGGGCTTGAGAAAAAATGTGTAGGAAAGAACTGCAGATGCTGGTGTAAATCATAGGTGGACACAAAATGCTGGAGTAACTCAGCGGGGCAGGCAGCATCTCTGGAGAGAAGGAATGGGTGACATTTCCCGTTCCTTCTCTCTGGAGATGCTGCCTATCACGCTGAGTTACTCCAGCATTTTGTCTTTAGCTTGAGAGAAAATAATTTGTCATGAACTATAAGGAAAGAAAGAGAATAGAACTAATGTTATTAATCTACAAGGAACTGGTATAGGCTTAATGAGCCTCTGTTGGTAGTCTAAGAGTTCAGTGATTTTTGCATGATCATTTTATGATATTATTGCCATGGTCCCATGATGCTAAATGAAGTCAAAGGAATTTAGTATCTGGCTGTCACTCTTGGTGAATATTCTCAATGGGCCATCAACCCAGTGTTTCATCCATGAATTTTCCATTCACAAACTTCAATAAATGTAGAAATGAAAGTTGGAAGTCTGCATATTTATGGCATGTTTCCACTCCAGTAATTTAACCATAATGATTACTATGAAGATAAACACAAAAATCTGGAGTAACTCAGCAGGGCAGACAGCATCTCTGGAGTAAAGGAATAGGTGACATTTCAGGTCAAGACCCTTCTTCAGATTGAGAGCCAGGGGAAAGGATAACGAGAGATA
>JAXLNO010005928.1:0-32266 GCA_038087875.1 Malacoraja senta
TGCTTCCCTCAAAACTGCAGAGCATCCCTGGACAATACAGCTCACCCCCTCCATGACACACTGGTCAACCTGAGAAGTACCTTCAGCAACAGACTGGTTCCACCAAGATGGCAGGACAGAACGTCACCGGAGTGAAACAGTCAGGATGTTTGGGAAAAAATGGGCAATGGATTGACAGGAATGTAGAGGAAAGATGAGCAATTATCTATGTTTTTAAGAAGGAACTGCAGATGCTTGAAAATCGAAGGTACACAAAAATGCTGGAGAAACTCAGCGGGTGCAGCAGCATCTATGGAGCGAAGGAAATAGCAACGTTTTTGGGCCGAAACCCTTCTTCAGAAACCCTTCTTCTACAGTCTGAAGAAGGGTTTCGGCCCGAAACGTTGCCTATTTCCTTCGCTCCATTGATGCTGCTGCACCTGGTGAGTTCTCCAGCATTTTTGTGTACCTTAGCAATTATCTAGTTGATGGGAGATACCGAGAGACAATGGGATGAATAAACAACCAAACACGCAGAGGAGCGATGGTTTAATTGACTGGGTTCCTCAATATCCGATGATGATGGAGCAAGGCAAAACAGACGGAAAATGAAGGAAAGCAAGCAAGCCGAGAGCGAGAATAGTAATGTAGAAATAACGAAGGAGATCTTGCCTCCAGTGGAGACTTGGGCCTAAATGCAGCGCCCCAGACTTCTCAGACTCATTGACTACAGCAGACACATCTTCTACTGATTCGCCTTGTCAAAGGTCAAGGTACAGTTCTGGTTCTGTGCCTGAAATTCAGAGAAAAACGATCTTCTTTGTCTTCAGTTGTTGATACATTTTGCAAGAGTGAAATATCCATGATATTTTTATGAAATGTCACTTTTATTGCAATGGGTGGAAATGTTTTGTGGATAGAGGAATCGAGGAGTATATCTTTGCATGTAATAGATCCATGAATTCGGCGTCGCAGGTAGATAAGATGATAAATTAGGTTTTGGCACGCTGTCTCCATGGGCAGTGAGTACTGACATTGGGACGTTATATTTACAGTTTATAATACGTTGATGAGGCCGCGCTTGGAGTATAGTGTCAAGAAAGAACTGCAGATGCTGGAGTCTGAAGAAGGATTTCAGCCCCGAAACGTTGCCTATTTCCTTCGCTCCATAGATGCTGCTGCACCCGCTGAGTTTTCTCCAGCACTTTTGTCTCTTTCAAGTGGAGAGAGTCTATGACTAGAGGTCATAGTAGCAATGTTACAAAATTTTGAGATTTAAAAAATAAAGTCTGCAATTTATCCCATCAGATAAAGCATAAAAGAAGTTTAAATTGACACTTAATTCACTTTCATATCTTCAGTATTAAAAAAGTTATGGCCATTATCATACTCAGAAATTAGCATCTAGTTCCCTATTGCTTTTCCATTGACTTAACACAAAAGCTGTGATCGAGGACAGTTAAAAGCCCATAACTTTCTTAAAAATTATGATAACTGAAAGAAATTTTCAGTTATTATAGATTGAAGCATTCTGAAACAAATATGAAACAATCTTACTTCGAAGACATGAAAGTAAAGCATATAATTAGTTTAGTTACCTAATTGTAGCTAATTACAAAATTCAATTACTAGATCTAAACATCTATCAATTTCTTAAGAATAGATTAACATTTTTTAAATAGCCTAAGTGTCCAAAATAACATTCACACAATAATTCACAATATAACATAATTTTTAAATCTAATTTTTCATGAATTTACAGGCCAAATGGAAGGAATTGAATGTTTAATACCTGTAAATTAATGGACATTTTAATTCATCTTGAGGGTGAGGATTTTCTGGAACGCGATCTTTGGAACGTTCATTTGCGGTGAACTTAACCCCGCATTGGCCATGAAAAATACTGCCGTTAATTCGGGGAATAAAATCACCGTGTCGCATAAAAAATATGAATTAAAGGCTTCTTAAGAAGCACTTTTATACATTTAAGAAACCACTTTCGTTTACCTGTCCAGTGTGAATCCGTCCCCGTTATCGGCGTTGACGCTTCCAGGAGCTGATTTTAAAATTACTCTAGCGCTGACATTGACGATTTAATAAAAATAAAAAATACACAAATCGCCACTAGGAACGATTTGTCTGCCAAGGCCTGTTCTCCAACAAAATATTACCCAGGACAAGGGAGGAGAAACCCACGTTTTTAACGCCCGCCCCCCCTTAAAGGCGCCAAAATCGCGCACACGGCCAGTGGCAGAATTACAGCGCGACTGAAGGTAAGTTTTGTAACATACCTAGTCATAGCCTCAGAATGAAAGGACATTATTTTAGAAAGGAGATGCGGAGGAATTTCTTTTGTCAAAGGGGGGGGGGGGGTTTGAATCTGTGAAATTATTTGCCACAGAATATAGAGGCCAAGTCAGTGGATATATTTAAGGCAGAGATAGATAGATTCTTCATTAGTATCGGTGTCAGAGGTTATGCGGGGGAAAGCAGGAGAATGGGGTTAGGAGGGAGAGATAGATCAGCCGCAATTGAGGGGCAGAGACTTGATGGACCGATTGGCCTAATCCTGCTCCAATCACTTATGATCTTATGATCCTATAAAGATGGGGTATCTCCGTCAGTATGATGGAGTTGGGCGGTAGAAGCTGTTTCAGTGATGTATGACTTTATGACTCTTGGCGCTGTCTGACGTGTTTTCATCATTTGCTGTATATATGGTGTAGTATAGTGTTCATATAGGGCGCCACATTTCAGCAAAGCTGCAAAGGCTTCAGAGAGCGGATACAAATGATGGACTGGAATAGCGGCAGGAGTAAAAGATGTTCATGAGATCATTTAATGGAGAACCCGGCTTCAGTCAGTGTTAACGTATCATCTGGACATGTTTGCCCTAGTTCTGCCCTATAATCTGCCCTAGTTTTTCGTAGGAATATGCAATAAAGAGGCCAGGAAGATGCACTTGTAGGTTCACCGCTCTATCGAGAAAAGGTGAGGGGCGGGAATTCCACCCCTGACCCAACGACCCAACTTGACCAAAATCCATTTTACCGCATTGCACCATTCTTCATTATTATTCAATTTGTTGGCATCCATCTCGGATACTCTCAAGAGGTGGGCTTCACGTGGATCGGGCCAACTGCGGCCGACTTCTTGTGAGGCAGCTGGTCTTCCACCGTCATCTACTGAAGCAAGGAGACGCAAAATAGCAAGTTTATTCCTTCATGTTCGCGAAGTGCAGTAGTGGCAATGTGACGCAGCACATTACGAAAAGTTAATATGGAAACATTGCGAGAAATTATCCCAACATTATTCATGGTTGAATTCGTTCCCGGTTGCCTGCAGTACCCTTGTCGTCCACCTGATGTCACCATATTGAAAAGTTCGAAATTGCGCAACAACCAGGAATTATTCCCCTGGATTGGATCAGTGCTTCATTGTTTGAGGAGTCAAGAAAAGAACTTCGAGCAGCTCGCTTCAGGTAATACTAAATTGAGTCTTTTTTAAAATAAAAATGTACTTTTCAAAGACCCAGGTGGGTTCTAAAATGATGCCTAACGCCTGGAAACACAAATAAGAGGCCGACTTCCTACATTATTCTGAGGGTCTTACAGCCACAGGATAAATATGTTTATTTATAGAGTTGTAGTAAAACAGCGCGAACATAGACCTTTCGGGACGAGCTGACTATGCTGAGCAACCAATGTAGTCCAATTTGCCGTCGTTTGCTCCACAGCACCCCATCCCTCAAGCATTTAAATCCATGCGGCTTTCAATTGTCTGTCATACATTGTAATTTACGAGGATGTTGCCAGGACTAGAGGGTGTGAGCTATAGGGTTTGAGTAGGCTGGGTCTCTATTCCATCGAGTGCAGGAGGATGAGGGGTGATCTTATAGTGATGTACAAAATCATGAGTAGAATAGATCGGGTAGATGCACACAGTCTCTTTCCCAGATTTGGGAGATCGAGGACCATAGGTTCAAGGTGAAGGGGTAAAGATTTAATAGGAATCCGAGGGGTAAGTTTTTCACACAAAGGGTGGTTGGTGTATGGAACAAGCAACCAAAGGAGGTAGTTGAGGCTGGGACTATCCCTTTGTTTAAGTAACAGTTAGACAGGTACATGGATAGGACAAGTTTTGGAGGGATATGACCAAGCGCAGGCAAGTGGGACTAGTGTAGCTGGGACAGTGTTGGGCCGAAGGGCCTGGTTCCACACTGTATCACTCTATGCCTCTATGACTGTGCTCTACTCCTGGTAACATCCTTGTAAAAACTTACACCAACTCACCAAAATAATACGTTGGTGAAATTGCACAACACCAATTTTAATATAATCTGCGCACATCCAGGAAACCTTTAAATCCGCAGCCATTACAAATTTCATTTTAATCCACCAAACAATTTATGCTGCAAACCAAAGGTCCTATAGCAAGTAGAAACATAGAAACATAGAAACTTCATAATCTACAAACTTATCTCCAATGACTTATTATAAGTAATTCATTCCACCTTTTCTCTTTTTTGATATTTGTAATTCTTTTTTCTCTCTTTCTCTCTCTTTCTATCTATATAAAAGAAACAGTAGAAGCAGAATTAATCGACAATTGAAAATTTTAATAATGTATGATTGATGTATATGAAAAGTTTTTTTTTACTATAATATGTAACTATACTTCTAATAAAAATGTTTTAAAAAACGAGAAAAAAAAACAGAAACATAGAAAATAGGTGCAGGAGTAGGCCATTCAGCCCTTCGAGCCTGCACCGCCATTGAATATGATCATGGCTGATCATCCAACTCAGTATACTGTACCTGCCTTCTCTCCATACCCCCTGATCCCTTTAGCCACAAAGGCCACATCTAACTCCCTCTTAAATATAGCCAATGAACTGGCCTCAACTACCTTCTGTGGCAGAGAATTCCAGAGATTCACCACTCTCTGTGTGAAAAATGTTTTTCTCATCTCGGTCCTAAAAGATTTCCCCCTTATCCTTAAACTGTGACCCCTTGTTCTGGATTTCCCCAACATCGGGAACAATCTTCCTGCATCTAGCCTGTCCAACCCCTTAAGAATTTTGTAAGTTTCTATAAGATCCCCCTCAATCTACTAAATTCTAGCAAGTACAAGCCGAATCTATCCAGTCTTTCTTCATATGAAAGTCCTGACATCCCAGGAATCAGTCTGGTGAACCTTCTCTGTACTCCCTCTATGGCAAGAATGTCTTTCCTCAGATTTGGAGACCGAAACTGTACGCAATACTCCAGGTGTGGTCTCACCAAGACCCTGTACAACTGCAGTAGAACCTCCCTGCTCCTATACTCAAATCCTTTTGCTATGAATGCTAACATACCATTCGCTTTCTTCACTGCCTGCTGCACCTGCATGCCTACTTTCAATGACTGGTGTACCATGACACCCAGGTCTCGTTGCATCTCCCCTTTTCCTAATCGGCCACCATTCAGATAATAGTCTACTTTCCTGTTTTTGCCACCAAAGTGGATAACCTCACATTTTACTTCGGAGTCACATGAGTGACTACGTGAAGAAGACCCGTCAGGGCGCATGCGCGTCATTACGGCTGACGCATTGGCGCCCGGCAGCAGGAGGACGGAGCTCCTCCTGCAGGCATCAAGGTGCAGGCCTGCTATGGACAAGGAGAGAGAGCTGCGGGACGCAGTCTCTGAAACGCAGCCTGTCACCTCTGGGGAGTCGCAAGCCGGTAGCGGTGCGGCGACAGACTTAGCAAAGTGCCCAGCCGGGTACACAGCCAACGCCAGTCGGGCGGTAGGCATAAGCCAAGTCTGTCAGGGCCATTGTCGGGCCAGGAGAGTCCCGTCGGGGACAGGATACCGTGCCCCAGCGGTTATCCAAAATGGAGCAGCGCATACAGGGGCTGCTCCACAAAGCCACACTCCAGGAGGAGTTGTGCAGGCGGGAGGCCATAGGGAAGGCTCCGCCGGCAGTGCCTAGTAGAGGCCTGCTTGAAAGCACCCTCTTTGCAAGAGGTGAGTGCAGAAGGGCAGATACGCTCTGACCCTGAGTCCAACGACGACTTCCAAAGGGAGGGCATGCAGCGGCCAGAGCTGACACCGTGTGCAGCACGGTTTGCCATGTCGTCGGACGCTGGTGAGCCTCTGGGTGAGGAAATTGCCACCAGCATAAATTACCAAGTCTCACATGAGCTACAGGAGCTGACAATGGATGAGACAGTAAGGAAGCATGAAGCCCCAATCAACTGTGGCCTGTTAAAAGTTCCTGTTGGGAACAGGAAGATTTGGGGCAAGATGGGCATACAAATGAGAGCCCAGGAGGAGGTGAAGCTCCAGCATATTTTTAAAGTTGCTGGCATCTGGTATAACGAGCTTTGCCAGGATGGTGGATGGAGAGGCCATGACCAAATTACAACAAAAGGTGTCGCGCTATTGTGGAGTGCCCACTTTGAGATCAACTGCCTCTGCAAGACTACGTTTAGACCAACCATCAACCTTAAATATGCTTCACTCTGCCAGCCTGGCACAGAGCAACCGGCACAGCTGTTTGGCGAGGATTTCGCAAAGCAGGTGAAGGAGCTGGAGGAGGAGGCCAAGACGGTGGGCTTGATTAAGCAGCCAGCAGCCACATATCCACCAAAGCGGAAGTATCCCTATAAGCGAGGAGACTGGTCCGGGCAAGGGACGAGTCGAGCTACAATGCAGCGCAGTTGCCGTTCGGCTGTAGCAGCGCCAGGGAAGGTGAGATATCCAGCTCGAGGCCGGGGTAGAATGCCAGGTGGTAAGGAGGTAAGTGGGTCTGGTTCTCATGTAGACAGATCTAATGTGATACAATTAAATGTTTACCTCAGATATGTTTATACTGAAGGTTATTGAAGGGTATTGAATAAAGCTTAATGCAAATTCTGATTTACCCATGCAACATGTTCCAAAAAGGAGTTGGACTTCAGTATCACTGAACAATTGGAAGTTCAGGTGGAACTTGCAAGCTTATGTAATAAAGGTGTAATTGCTAAGGCAGTTTACCAAAGCCATCAGTTTGTGTCCAATATCTTTCCCAGACCAAAAAAAAGGATGGGGGATGCAGAATTATACTGGACCTGAATAGGCTTAACCCTTTTGTACGGTATAGACATTTTAAGATGGAAACGTTTGTGAAGGAGAATTAAAATTCAGCTGGATGGGGCAATTATGGCAATACAATGCACTGCCTAATGGTTTGTCTTCAGCTCCTAGAGTGATTACAAAGTTGTTAAAACCTATTCTAGGCATGATGAGAAGTCAAGGGCATGTGCTCATGGCTTAACTAGATAATATCTTGATTGTAGGACAATCAAAGGAAACAGCTGAAGCATCAGTGGCAGTTGGTACAAAACACTTTTTAAAAATTGAGCTTCATAAGCTATCCAGAGAAATCTAAATTAATACCTGTGACACAAATTGACTAGTTGAGTTCACAATAGACTTAATCAACATGATTGTGACCTTGCCCAGGCAAAAGAGGGTAGAGCTGTATCAAGTTAATTGCTGACACACAGCCTTCAATTAGCCAGGTGACGAGTCTGCTGGGGAAATTGCTGGCAGCATTTCCAGCAGTTCAATAGTGGCCACTTTATTATCTACAATTACAAAGGTCAAAGGAACAAGCACTGAGGATACATTAGGGTCGTTATAATAGGCCTATGCTTCTATCAATAGAGGCTGTTGCTGATGTACAATGGTGGATTCAGCATGTGTCCACTAGTAGTTCCAAAGTGTTATTGGACCAAGCTTCCATGATTTTGCAGACAGATGTCAGAGCACTTGGGTGGGGTGCTACTGATACAAGATACAGCTGTGGAGACAGATGGACATTGCTTCTGCAAACATGGGGAATTAACCAGGAGTACTTTATGGACTCAAGGCTTATGGCACTAACAAAACTAGTTTGCATGTGCAGTGCCAAATAGACAACACTACAGAAGTTGCTTATATGAATCACATGGGTGGAATCAAATCGTTATCATGTGACAGGTTGGCAAATAGAATTGGACCTGGGGTATGGATAGAGATATTTGGATTGGAGCTATCTATCTGCCAGGGAAACTTAATGTAGTACCAGATGGCAGGTCACGAAAATTCCGTGATAATACAGAGTGAATGTGGAACCAGGATGTGTTCAAGAACATAGTACTTCTATATGGAAGGCCAAAATATGTTTCATGGGCACCAGATCCAGGGGCAGTGGCAATTGATGCTTTTTCACTAAATTGCGATGATATGTTTGTGTACATTTTCCCACCATTCTGCCTCATAGGTCGGTGTTTGAGAAAATCAAGCAGGATGCCGCTTCAGGGGTTTTGGTGATACCAAATTGCCCGATTCAACCATGGTTCCCTTTGATGTTACAGATAGCGATCCAACCTCCTTTTGCTGATTCCAAACAGTAGGATGTGATCAGTTCATCCGTTATGTGATCGTATTGATCTGTTAATTTGCAGGTTTTTAAGAATGCCTTACATTGGTCGAGGACTTTCTAGGCCAACGGTGGATATACTCACTGCAGCTTGGAGAAAGAGTACTCAAAAGCAGTATATGACTTATGTAAAAAAATGGGAACAATATTGTGTTCAAAAGAATATTCAATATGATACTGTAATTATTGAAAATGTTTTATCTACACTTTATTATGATGAGGGTCTTAGCTATAGTGCTATCAATACAGCTAGAAGTGCTTTGTCGGCATATCTTGTAATAGGTACACGGACTCAAAGTATAGGTTCTCACCCTCTCATATCTAGGTTGATGAAGGAATCTTTAATTCCAAACCGCCTAAGCCTAGGTATATGGTAATCTGCGATGTAAGCGTTGTTCTTAACATGCTTCATCATTGGGTCCCTGTCACGTCTATAACTTTGTTAAAATTAACCATGAAATTGGCTATGCTAATGGCATTGGTGTCAGTACAGAGAGTGCAGACTTTGCAAAAACTTCGGTTAGATAGAATGGAAGTGACTACAGAGAATGTTCTGTTTTATATTTATGACCTGCTCAAACAAAGCAGGCCAGGTGTGACAGGATTTAAGATTGTGTTCTCAGCATATCCTACAGATCCATGTTTATGTGTAAGGACACATTTCTTACATTACATTCAAGCCACAAGGGCTTTAAGACAAGAAGAAACAGGATTATTTGTCAGTTACAAGAAGCCATCATAAAAGAGTGGCAGTTCAGACTATCTCAAGGTGGTTAAAGCAAGAGTTGGTTCAGGCAGGAATTAACATTTATGTGTTTACATCTCATTCCACTAGCGCAGTAGCAACATCCGCGGTCAGGGCGATGGACGTTCCCATCGACCATATATTAAAAGCCGCAGGTTGGAAAAATGAACTTGTGTTTCAGCAATACTACCATCGGCCGATTGCCGATGGAGGGCTGTTTGCCCACTCAATATTGAGGGCTGTTGCTATTGTTTAAAGTCTGTTTTCAATACTGTTTAATTCTGTTTCGTTTGTTGCCCTTAAATTAAGAGGGTTTATTGGTTGTTTTATGACCAAAAATAAAACTGTTTTGTTTTTGCATGATATGCAATGTCATGTTTACAGCATTATTGATGATACTCAGAGTCAATCGATGCAGTGAGAAGCCGGGATTTTGATCTGCGGCATAAAAATCACAGAGCTTTAAAATCTTCACGTAGTCACTCATGTGACTCCGAAGTAAAATAGTAAAGGCTCTGTCTTACCTGTTTGCGGTCATCGGCAGTGAAGCGCGGCATCGCTGGTAGCGGGGACCGCGCGGCAACGGTGAGAGCGCCAAGCCTATCCACCGGAGCGCCGCACGGATGCTGCGCGGGGGCCGAGTAATTCAAACACGGCGGGTCCCACGTGCTTGCGGTAAGTAAAAAAAAGGGCGGGCCGACTGCGATGACGTCGGCCCGCCGCACGTGACTCACTAGCGGCGGCTGTGGCGGCGGCCATCCTGATTGCGCCGCTGTAGCAGTGGCTGTGCCTGCAGCCGTGCAGCACACGTGCCTCACTGGCGGAGGCACGTGCCTCACTGGCGGAGGCTGTGGCAGTGGAGGTTTGACGCACGGTGCTCGAGCCACACTGGCGGCGGCCCGTGCGGGCGGCCGTGCCGCACTCGTGCATCACTGGTGGAGGTTGTGCGGTGAGTATATAGTTTTCGACATTGTCGATTTTATTTTAGCACCGTGCGGTGTTGGGAACACCGCCGCACGGCCCCGGAAATGTACGTTCTCTCGAGTGCGCGGTCTATGGCGGCAGATTCTTCCCATTTCGCCGCCAATGACCGCAGACTCGTGAGACAGGCCTTTAAGATTAAACGAGAACTTACCAGTTTGAAGTTTGATCTTTATTTTATGAGGAGTTACGTTGGTGATTACGTGCCTGCCACGCCCAACCCTCTCTCATAGAAATAAATGTCATAACGGTAGTTCTCATGTTGATCATCTTAATATGTTACTTCAAGTATGGTGTTGTCTGTGATTTCATACCGCTGCTTTGAAGATTGACGCGCATGCGCCCTGACGGGTCTTCTTCACGTAATCACCAACGTAACTCCTCATAAAATAAAGATCAAACTTCAAACTGGTAAGTTCTCATTTAATCTTACTATTTATCCACATTATACTGCATCTGCCATGCATTTGCCCACTCACCCAGCCTATCCAAGTCACCTTGCAGCCTCCTAGCATCCTCCTCACAGCTAACACTGCCCCCCAGCTTCGTGTCATCCGCAAACTTGGAGATGTTGCATTCAATTCCCTCGTCCAAATCGTTAATATATATTGTAAATAGCTGGGGACCCAGCACTGAGCCTTGCGGTACCCCACTAGTCACTGCCTGCCATTCTGAAAAGGACCCGTTTACTCCTACTCTTTGCTGCAAGTATAGGATCTTTGCTGCAAATGGTGCAAATGCACTTCGGTTTCAACTTTCGGCGATCCACTGCTGCAGCGCCTCGTCTCCTCCACCAGATGCGGCGAGGCGACATCACATTAACCGGGTAAGAAAGAACTGCAAATGCTGGTTTAAATCGAAGGCAGACACAAAAGGCTGAAGTAACTCAGCGTGCGAGGCAGCATCTCTGGAGAGAAGGAATGGGCAACTTTTCAGACTGAAGAAGGGTCTGGACCCGAAACGTCACCCATTCCTTCTCTCCAGAGATCTCTGCCTCACCTGCTGAGTAACTCCAGCATTTTGTGTGTACCTTCACATTAACTGGGGCTACTGGGCCAAACCAGGGCTGCAGCAGGGCAAGGAATTGTGCCGCTTGAGAAGGTCCAAAAAAGGACCATTATCGGACCTTCCCAATTTCTTTAAATTACCCAAGTTCCTAAAAACTCACTGGACAAAATTCCTTTTGCTGGATGACGACATCACTGGGTGGAAAATGAATTGCAACAGACCAAGAAATGGTTGATAGAGTGTAGTTCAGGCCCTGTGATTTACTCACCTCGTCCCGGTAACAGTTTTTGCCTCCACCTCTTTTAGCTAAATGATATCCTTCCAATGGCCAGAATGCGCACAGTGCTCCAAAATACCACCAGGTGGCGCTTCGATGGCAGCCTTGCCTGCAGTCTCTCTGTCCTTTTCGTCTTTTTTTTTGTTATTTTTAGTGTGTTTAAAAGGTTTGTGTTAATTTTCTCCGGTTTGTTTTCTGTGGGGGCTGGGCGGGGTTCGGGGGAAACTTTTTTTCAACCTCTTACCTTGCCGGAAATGCGATTGTTTTCCGGGTTGTATCTCTGGTTGCTCTGCGGCCTAACATCGTGGACCTGGAGGCCTTGCTCGGACTGACTTAGAGCCCCACCGCATGGGGGCTTACCATCGGAGCCGTTTCCTTGCCCGGGATCGACACTCCTGTGGATTTTATATTCGAGGAGCTCGCAGTCTCGGGAGAGACCGAGTCGGGAAGCTCCAACACCGCACGATGTTCGACTAACCCCAAGATCGCCCGGCACGGGGGAGCTGAGATTCCCCCCCCCCCCCCCCCGATGCAGGAGCTTGATCGCCCCGACGAGGAGGCCCGTCACCGGCTACAGGAGTCCCGTCAACAGAAGGTTAAAAGCCCTTGACCGGTGGAGGACAAAGAAAGGAAGAGATTGAACTTTTTTTCGCCTTCCATCACAGTGAGGAATGTGGAGGAGTCACTGTGGTGGATGTTTATATTAAAATGTATTTTGTGTGTTCTGTTGCTTTTTATTAGTATAACTGTATGACAAATCAAATTCCTCGTATGTTGCAAAACATACTTGGCTAATAAAGTATGATTATGATTA
This sequence comes from Malacoraja senta, assembly GCA_038087875.1. Taxonomy (NCBI): domain Eukaryota; kingdom Metazoa; phylum Chordata; class Chondrichthyes; order Rajiformes; family Rajidae; genus Malacoraja; species Malacoraja senta. The sequence continues at coordinate 12,256 of JAXLNO010005928.1, forward strand.
TGATTATGAAGTGTGGTCTTGCGAGTAATTTTCTATCATTCAGGGGATCACCTGGAATACCTGTTCACTACGTTTCATCCCTTTAAGCTACCGGGGAAATTCACCTCTACCATCGTGTCCTCTGTCCACATACCACCCAAAGACTACGCCAATGTGGCACTGGACAATTTATACTCGGTCATGAACACTCTTTAAACACCAGATCCCGATGCCGTGCTCAACAGTTGCGGTGACTTCAATCAATTCAACTCCAGGGACGCACTGGTGAGTAAAATCAACATGTCTCCTGCCCCACGCTGGGCGTCAGCACTTCTGGATTCTCCACCGTCAAATATACCTGCCGTTGCAATTAGCGAGTTCGGTATTACAACTGCGCATGCCCAGGTCATGGGTCATTTGGGATAAACATTCTTGCCAGCTGAGCTACTGTGTGTGTATGGACATGTGTATTCATTTCAATGAGATTTATAAATTAATTTAACCGTCAAATATGTCAGCAGTTGGCCACCGCAGGCTGCACAAATCCACAATTGTATCTATTTAAATGATTGACTCAATACAGTACCAGCTTTGAAAACGCAAGAATGCCTGGAACGAACCTGTCAATTATCAAATCCCTGGCATTAGCCTGAGTCACAGCAATACAAATTCGATATTGATTTACACGAATTCCAAGTTGTGTGGTCAGCCAATTTGAGACAGTCCTTACATTCCTATCTAAACAACCTACCTGGATTGAAGGAAACGAGGAGAATGTGCTGTGTTGGTTGGAAAGTTCAGATGGAATTCGAACAGGCTGGTTAAACTTTCGAGGTGGTTTGGATTAAATAGAGATGCTGTCGCTTTAACCTCTGAGGTTGGCTCCAGTCTGTCAGGGCACGCAGTTGGGAGCCGGGTCCGGGTGACTGGGTGGTGATAATTATGAGAATTTGCAGCCATTTGAACCGCAGCCAAACTAGAGGCTTCACTCAGGAGCGGGTCGCAGCTCCCCAGCTGACGGGACCTGTTATCACTCTCTTTGAAGGAGGCACCGCCCACCCCAGCGAGTGGGCAAATGCAGAGCCAGCCCATAATATGAGTGGGAGCATTTTCTCAGTCAGATTTTTGTGGACAGTTGGGGTGGGGGATCTGGGCGAGAGAGAGAGAGAGAGCTGGCGATGCCGCACAGACGGAACAGTTTAATAACGACCCATTAAAATCCACGCTTCGGCCACTCGGCAACCTAGGCTGATCTGATCTGACAGCCCCCTCGCTAGCTCGCTGCGTGCCCGATCCTAATGCAGAACCATTGTGCTTCGGGTCACACTTGGACAAAGAGCCTCTGCGAACAAGGGCTGGTGAACTGTGCTGGTCAACGTGCACTGGGCGAGATGGCTGGGGAAACGCACCACAACCACCGCAAACTTGGAACAGCACAGACCCTCCACTCAATCTATCCAATACTAAAGGGCAGGCATTTCGCAGTTAAATTTCTTATATGGGATTGGCGGCTCCTTCACAGGGTCAACCCTGTACTCAGTTTTCCTCGGAGATGAATCTTTGCCTTAACGGTACATTCACACAGCCTGTAGGTAAAGCATCAGCCCACATCACACTGATACAGTCGCTGCCTGCCTCAGATTAAATATATCTGCCCCCATGTCTGCTTCCCGCAGAGACCGCTCCCTCCGTAACTCCCTGGTCAATTCTTTCCTTCCCACCCGTACCACCCCCTCCCCGGGCACTTTCCCTTGCAGCCGCAAGAAATGCTACACTTGTCGCTTTACCTCCCCCCTCGCCTCCATTCAAGGACCCAAGCAGTCGTTCCAGGTGCGACAGAGGTTCATCTGCACCTCCTCCAACCTCATCTATTGCATCCGCGCTCTAGATGTCAGCTGATCTACATCGGTGAGAACAAGCGTAGGCTTGGCGATCGTTTTGCCGAACACCTCCGCTCGGTCCGCAATAACCAACCTGACCTCCCGGTGGCTCAGCACTTCACTCCCCCTCCCATTCCGAATCTGACTTTTCTGTCCTGGGCCTCCTCCATGGCCAAAGTGAGCACCACCGGAAATTGGAGGAGCAGCATCTCATATTTCGCTTGGGCAGTTTATACCCCAGCGGCATGAACATTGACTTCTCCAATTTCCGGGAGCCCTTATTGTCTCCTCCCCTTCTCAGCTCTCCCTCAGCCCTCTGGCTCCTCCTCTTCCTTTCTTCTTCCCCCCCCCCCCCCACCCTACATCAGTCTGAAGAAGGGTTTTGGCCCGAAATGTTGCCCATTTCCTTCGCTCCATAGATGCTCCCTCAGAGCTCCCGTGGATTTTGAAGCAACAGCAAACAAAGAGAAGCAGGAGAAAACACTGATTGGCTCTAGCCCGAGTGGGAGGAGAGTTAGAAGTGAGTCAGAGGGGGAAAACAGTTGAAAAGGAGAGGCAAAGCACAGGCAGAATTTACTCAGAGCTCCCGTGGATTTTGAAGCAACAGCAACAAAGAGAAGCAGGAGAAAACACTGATTGGCTCCAGCCCGAGTGGGAGGAGAGTTAGAAGTGAGTCAGAGGGGGGAAACAGTTTAAAACTGAGGAATTTGGTTTATAAATGAGTAAATTAGGCAATTTATCAGTCAATATAAGCAGGACGGCACTTAGGGAGCGACAGTGAGGGAGCGGCCGTGTGAGGGAACTGCCCTGTGAGAAAAGTGTGAATATTTGGCTCGAGAGTCTTCGGCGAGGAGGCTCAGGAGAGGAGGCTACGCAAAACGCTGGAGAGGGAGAGACGAAAGAAGGAGATGTCGGGCAAGCTGATTCAGTGCGATGCTTGCAGTATGTGGGAGGTCAAGGACAGTGCTGGTGCCTCTGGCTGCTACAAATGTAAGAAGTGTATCCAGGTACAGCTCCTGAAGGACTGTGTTGGGGAACTGGAGAAGCAAGTGGATGACCTCGGGTTCGTCTGAGAAACTGAGTCGTTCCTCGACAAGTCCTGCAGTAAGATTGTTACACCTAAGGTACTGGAAGAGAGAAGGTGGGAGATGGTGAGAAAGGGAGGGAAACATGGAATGCAAAGGTCCCTGGGTTTTGTACCTCTTGTGAACAGGTTCGCCCACTTAGAAACTGTCGGGACAGAAGACATTAAAGCACTGAGCGGCGGACTGGCTTGCGAAGCAAAAAAGGCTGTTGAGCCCAAACCAAAGAGGCCAACGTCAGGCAACGCCATTGTAGTTGGAGACTCCATTGTGAGAGGTACGGACAGGGGTTTCTGTGGCAACAGACGGGATTCGAGGATGGTGTGCTGTCTTCCTGGTGCCAGGATCCAGGATGTCACGGACAGAGTGCAGAAAATCCTCAAGGGCGAAGGTGAACAGCCGGAAGTGGTAGTGCATGTCGGCACAAAGGATGTCAGAAAGAAGGGGATGAATATTCTGCAGCGTGACTTTAGAGAGCTTGGAAAAATGCTGAAAAGCAGGACCTCCAGGATTGTTATCTCCGTTTTGCTTCCAGTTCCTCGTGCTGGCGAGAGCAGGAACAGGGAGATACGGGACCTGAATGTGTGGCTGAGGAACTGGTGCAGGGGGCAGGGATTTAGATTCTTAGATCACTGGGATCTGTTTTGGAGTAAGGGGGAACTGTACAAAAGGGACGGATTGCATCTTAACAGGTGGGGGACCAGCATTCTGGCAGGCAAGTTTGCCACTGCTACACGGGTGGTTTTAAACTGAATAAGGGGGGTGGGGTGTCAAATGGGATAGTCGAGGATGGAGTTAAACGGAAAGAGAGTAAAGGGATGGTTAATGACCCCAGAATTAACGGGAAAAGAGCACACAAAGGGATAGGAGAGTATGGCCAAGTGTAATAGGGATCAATGTGAAAGGTGAGATGCGTAAGGAATTAAAAGTATTGTATATGAATGCGCGAAGTATAAGAAGTAAAGTAGATGAGCTTGAGGCTCAGTTACAGGTTGGTAGATATGACATTGTGGGGATTACTGAGACGTGGCTGTAGGAGAATCGGGCCTGAGAACTTAATATTCAGGGTTATACATCCTATAGAAAGGACAGGCAGGTGGGAAGAGGAGGGGGGGGGGTAGCTCTGCGGGTGAGGGATGGAATTCAGTCCCTTGCGAGGGAAGACATAGGGACTGACGAGGTAGTCACTGTGGATTGAGTTGAGGAATTGTAAAGGCAAGAAGACACTAATTGCTGTTATTTACAGACCCCCAAATAGTAGCCCGGATGTAGGGTGTACATTGCAGCAGGAGTTAAAACTGGCATGTAACAAAGGTAATGCCACTGTGGTGATGGGGGATTTCAATATGCTGGTAGACTGGGAAAATCAGGTTGGTTCAGGACCCCAAGAAAGAGAGTTTGTAGAATGCCTCCGAGATGGATTCTTAGAGCAGCTTGTAATGGAGCCGACCAGAGAAAAGGCAATTCTAGATTTAGTGTTGTCCAATGAACCAGATATGAGATGAGAACTCGAGGTAAAGGAACCGCTTGGAGGTCGTGATCATAATATGATTCGTTTTAATCTGCAATTTGAGAAGGAGAACGTTGAGAAGGGGACTATGAACGCATGAGAGGGGAGCTGGCCAAAGTAGACTGGAAAAAGGGATCCTAGCAGGAATGACGGTGGAACAGCAATGGCAGGAATTTCTGGGCATAATCCGGGAGACGCAGGATCATTTCATTCCAAAAAGGAAAAAAGATTCTAATGGGAGTAGGAGGCAACCGTGGCTGACAAGAGAAGTTAAGGATAGAATAAAACTAAAAGAAAAGATGTGTAACACAGCAAAGAGTAGCCGGAAGCCAAATGATTGGGAAACTTTCATAGGACAACAGAAGGAAACAAAACGGGCAATACGGGCTGAAAAGATGAAGTAAGAGGGGAAGCTGGCCAGGAATATAAGGAAGGACAGTAAAAGCTTCTTTAGATATGTTAAGGGAAAAAGAGTAGCAAAGTTAAATGTGGGTCCCTTGAAGGCAGACACGGGTGAAATTATTATGGGCAACAAGGAAACGGCAGAAGAGTTGAATAGGTACTTTGTATCTGTCTTCACTAAGGAAGACACAAACAATCTCCCAGATGTACTGGAGGACAGAGGATCTAAGGGGGTAGTGGACTGAAAGAAATTTGCATTAGGAGAGAAATAGTATTGGGTAGGCTAATGGGACTGAAGGATGATAAATCCCCTGGGCCTGATGGTCTGCATCCCAGGGTCCTCAGGGAGGTGGCTCTAGAAATAGTGGACACATTGGTGATCATTTTCCAATGTTTAATAGATTCAGGATCAGTTCCTGTGGATTGGAGGATAGCTAATGTTATCCCACCTTTCAAGAAAGGAGCGAGAGAGAAAACGGGGAATTACAGACCAGTTAGCCTGACTTTGGTGGTGGGAAAGATGCTGGAGTCAATTATTAAAGAGGTAATAATGGGGCATTTGGATAGCAGTAAAAGGATTAGTCCAAGTCAACATGGATTTAATAAAGGGAAATCATGCTTGACTAATCTTCTGGAATTTTTTGAGGATGTGACAAGTAAAATGGATGAAGGGGCGCCAGTGGATGTAATGTATCTAGACATTCAGAAAGCCTTTGATATGGTCCCGCACGGGAGACTGGTGACTAAATTAGAGCACATGGTATTGGGGGTAGGGTGTTGACATGGATTGAAAATTGGTTGGCAGACAGGAAACAAAGAGTTGGAGTGAACGGGTCCTTTTCAGAATGGCAGGCAGTGGCGAGTGGAGTGCCGCAAGGCTCGGTGTTGGGGCCGCAACTGTTAACCATATATATTAATGATTTGGAAGAGGGAATTAGGAGCAACACTAGCAAGTTTGCAGATGACACAAAGCTGGGTGGCAGTGTGAACTGTGAAGAGGATGTTAGGAGGTTGCAGGGTGACCTGGGCAGGTTGAGTGAGTGGGCAGATGCGTGGCAGATGCAGTATAATATAGATAAATGTGAGGTTATCCACTTTAGCGGCAAAAACGAGGGGGCAGATTATTATCTCAATGGGGTTAGGTTAGGTAAGGGGGAGGTGCAGCGAGACCTGGGTGTCCTTGTACACCAGTCACTGAAAGTTGGCGTGCAGGTACAGCAGGCAGTGAAGAAAGCTAATGGAATGTTGGCCTTCATAACAAGAGGATTTCAGTATAGGAGTAAAGAGGTTCTTCTGCAGTTGTATAGGGCTCTGGTGAGACCACATCTGGAATATTGTGTACAGTTTTGGTCTCCTAATTTGAGGAAGCACATCCTTGTGATTGAGGCAGTGCAGCGTAGGTTCACGAGATTGATCCCTGGGATGGCGCGACTGTCATATGAGGAAAGATTGAAAAGACTAGGCTTGTATTCACTGGAGTTTAGAAGGATGAGGGGAGATCTTATAGAAACATATAAAATTATAAAAGGAGTGGACAAGCTAGATGCAGGAAAAATGTTCCCAATGTTGGGCGAGTCCAGAACCAGGGGCCAAAGTCTTAGAATAAAGGGGAGGTCATTTAAGACTGAGGTGAGAAAAAACTTTTTCACCCAGAGAGTTGTGAATTTATGGAATTCCCTGCCACAGAGGGCAGTGGAGGCCAAATCACTGGATGGATTTAAGAGAGAGTTAGATAGAGGTCAAGGGGCTAGTGGAGTCAAGGGATATGGGGAGAAGGCAGGCACGGGTTATTGATAGGGAACGATCAGCCATGATCACAATTAATGGCGGTGCTGGCTCGAAGGGCCGAATGGCCTCCTCCTGCACCTATTTTCTATGTTTCTATGTTTCTGTTTCTATGCTGCCGCACCCGCTGAGTTTCTCCAGCACTTTAGTCTACCTCAGATTAAATATATTTGTACACATAAGATGAAAAAAGATAAGAATATATTTCAAACACAAGTAATATTTTCTTATTCCAGGAGCAAACATATTAAATGAAAATAATAAATTCTTTGACTTTTTGAATATCTCATAATTGCAGATGAATGAAGTGAACTGGAACTGGGAGTGTGTAAGTCGTGTGTGAACAGCAGAACAAGAAAGGAAGCTATTGAGTTGACAGAATTCTAGATTCATTCCTTGGTAGAATAGTTAACAATTTATACACAGTTTATACAGAGCTGCGTTCACTTTTTTTAAAATCCAGAATGTTCTTTGACAAATCCCATGATTCCTTGCGTTTATCGAGATACCAAACTTGCTTATTGTCCCTCTCATTTGTCATTGGATCGTCCATCCGTGCTGCTCTTGCCGCTTTACATACAGGGATTTAAGAACCAGGCACCAACGGAAAAGGTAATGATTTGATGATACCGAGGGTCTGTTTCAGGTCTGCCTTGAGTAGATAGAACAGTACAGGATAAGCAGGGTCTGATTAGGAACAGTCAACATGGATTTGTGCCTGGAAGGTCATGCTTGACTAATCTTCTTGAATTTTTCGAAGAGGTTACTAGGGAAATTGATGAGGGTAAAGCAGTGGATGTTGTCTATATGGACTTCAGTAAGGCCTTTGACAAGGTTCCTCATGGAAGGTTGGTTAAGAAGATTCAATTGTTGGGTATTAATGGTGGAGTAGCAAGATGGATTCAACAGTGGCTGAATGGGAGATGCCAGAGAGTAATGGTGGATGGCTGTTTGTCAGGTTGGAGGCCGGTGACTAGTGGGGTGCCTCAGGGGTCTGTGTTGGGTCCACTGTTGTTTGTCATGTACATCAATGATCTGGATGATGGTGTGGAAAATTGGATTAGTAAGTATGCAGATAGGTGGTGCTGTGGATAATGAAGTAGATTTTCAAAGTCTACAGAGAGATTTAGGCCATTTGGAAGAGTGGGCTGAAAGATAGCAGATGGAGTTTAATGCTGACAAATGTGAGGTGCTACATCTCGGCAGGACAAATCAAAATAGGACGTACACGGTAAATGGTAGCGAATTGAGGAATGCAGTTGAACAGAGGGATCTAGGAATAACTGTGCATAGTTCCCTGAAGGTGGAATCTCATGTAGATAGGGTAGTAAAGAAAGCTTTTGGTGTGCTGGCCTTTATAAATCAGAGCATTGAATATAGAAGTTGGGATGTAATGTTAAAATTGTACATTGGTGAGGCCAATTCTGGAGTATGGAGTACAATTTTAGTCGCCTAATTTTAGGAAGGATGTCAACAAAATAGAGAGAGTACAGAGGAGATTTACTAGAATGTTGCCTGGGTTTCAGCAACTAAGTTACAGAGAAAGGTTGAACAAGTTAGGTCTTTATTCTTTGGAGCGCAGAAGGTTAAGAGGGGACTTGATAGAGGTCTTTAAAATTATGAGCGGGTTAGACAGAGTGGACGTGGATAAGCTTTTCCCATTGAGAGTAGGGAAGATTCAAACAAGGGGACATGACTTGAGAATTAAGGGACAGAAGTTTAGGGGGGACATTAGGGGGAACTTTACTCAGAGAGTGGTAGCTGTGTGGAATGAGCTTCCAGTGGAAGTGGTGGAGGCAGGTTCGATGTTATCCTTTAAAAATAGATTGGATGGGTATATGGACGGGAAAGGAATGGAGGGTTATGGTCTGAGTGCAGGTAGATGGGACTAGGGGGAAGTATTTATTTTAAATTTAAAAAAAAAAATGTTTTTAAATGTTCGGCACGGACTTGAAGGGCCGAGATGGCCTGTTTCCATGCTGTTATGGTTATATGGTTATATGGTTATATGGTTATATGTTTATGGTCACTTCATCCACAGTGAATGGTCAAGTGTAATAGGGATCAATGTGAAAGGTGAGATGCGTAAGGAATTAAAAGTATTGTATATGAATGCGCGAAGTATCAGAAGTAAAGTAGATGAGCTTGAGGCTCAGTTACAGGTTGGTAGATATGATGTGGGGATTACTGAGACGTGGCTGCAGGAGGATCGGGCCTGGGAACTTAATATTCAGGGCTATACATCCTATAGAAAGGACAGGCAGGTGGGCAGAGGAGGGGGGTAGCTCTGCTGGTGAGGGATGGAATTCAGTCCCTTGCGAGGGAAGACATAGGGACTGACGAGGCAGAGACACTGTGGATTGAGTTGAGGAATTTCAAAGGCAAGAAGACACTAATTGGTGTTATTTACAGACCCCCAAATAGTAGCCCGGATGTAGGGTGTAAGTTGCAGCAGGAGTTAAAACTGGCATGTAACAAAGGTAATGTCACTGTGGTGATGGGGGATTTCAATATGCAGGTAGACTGGGAAAATCAGGTTGGTTCAGGACCCCAAGAAAGAGAGTTTGTAGAGTGCCTCCGAGATGGATTCTTAGAGCAGCTTGTAATGGAGCCGACCAGAGAAAAGGCAATTCTGGATTTAGTGTGGTCCAATGAACCAAATTTGATAAGAGAACTCAAGGTAAAGGAACCGCTTGGAGGTAGTGATCATAATATGATTAGTTTTAATCTGCAATTTGAGAAGGAGAAGGTTAAATCGGAAGTGTCAGTGATACAGTTGAACAAAGGGAACTATGAAGGCATGAGGGAGGAGCTGGCCAAGGTAGGCTGGAAAGAGATCCTAACAAGAATGACGGTGGAACAGCAATGGCAGGAATTTCTGGGCATAATCCGGAAGACGCAGGATCATTTCATTCCAAAAAGGAAGAAAGATTCTAAGGGGAGTAGGAGGCAACTGTGGCTGACAAGAGAAGTTAGGGATAGAATAAAACTAAAAGAAAAGATGTATAACACAGCAAAGAGTAGCCGGAAGCCAGAGGATTGGGAAACTTTCATAGGACAACAGAAGGAAACAAAACGGGCAATACGGGCTGAAAAGATAAAGTACGAGGGGAAGCTGGCCAGGAATATAAAGAAGGACAGTAAAAGCTTCTTTAGCGTCCGGGCGGTGAGTTTCAAAACGGAGCGTGGGGCTTTGTTCCACAGAGGCCCAGGAGCAGTTGGAGCGGCTGGTGCAGCGTTGCCCACTCTGCAACATTTCAAAACAAGTGGGCTTGAGGAAGCCGCTGATTGGTGGAAGCGGACTAGAGGAAGCAGCTGATTGGGTGTCAGATCCCTGCTGATTTCTTCGAGCACTTTGTATTGTATCCAGGGTAAGGTGGGAGTATGAGGCCCAGGGCAGTTTACTGTTCTGTATGTCAGATGTGGGAAGTCATGGAGTCTGATAGCCTTCCAGACGTCCACATCTGCGCCAGGTGCATCGAGATGGGGTTCCTAAGGGACCATATTAGGAACCTGGAGCAGCGGCTCGATGACCTCTGTCTGATCAGGGAGAGTGAGGGGGTCATAGAGAGGAGTTATAGAGAGGTGGTCACTCCAAGACCACGGGAGGCAGACAAGTGGGTCACGGTTAGGAGGTGCAAGGGGCAGAGGCAGGGACTAGAGAGTACCCCGGTGGCTGTACACCTTGGCAATAAGTACTCCTGTTTGAGTACTGTTGGGGGGTACAGCTTACCTGGGGGTAGCGACAGCGGCCGGGCCTCCGGTACAGAGACCGGCCCTGTTGCTCAGAAGGGTAAGGAAAAGAAGAGGAGGGCAGTAGTAATAGGGGACTCTATAGTTAGGGGGTCAGATAGGCAATTCTGTGGACGCAGTCAGGAGACCCGGATGGTAGTTTGCCTCCCTGGTGCCAGGTTCAGGGATGTGCCTGAACGTGTCCAAGATATCCTGAAATGGGAGGGAGAGGAGCCTGAGGTCGTGGTACATATAGGTATCAATGACATAGGTAGAAAAAGAGAAGAGGTCCTGAAAGGAGAATTTAGGGAGTTAGGGAGTTAAGGAGAAGGACGGCAAAAGTAACAATCTCAGGATTACTGCCTGTGCCACACGACAGTGAGAGTAGGAATGGAATGAGGTGGAGGATAAATGCGTGGCTGAGGGACTGGTGCAGAGGGCAGGGATTCAAGTTTCTGGATCATTGGGACATCTTTTGGGGAAGGTGTGACCTGTACAAAAAAAACGTGTTGCACTTGAACCCGAGGGGGACCAATATCCTGGCGGGGAGATTTGCAAAGGCTACTGGGGAGACTTTAAACTCGAACGGTTGGGGGGAGGGACTCAAATAGAGAAAGCTAGTAGACAGTGTGTGAGGCAGGAGGCAGAGAAGGGAAGCACTCAGACCCAACATGTAGGGGAGAAAAGAAAAAGATAATAAACAGAGAATAAGAGGTGGTGGGTTTCTTAAATGTGTATATTTTAATGCTAGGAGCATTGTAAGAAAGGTGGATGAGCTTAGAGCCTGGATTGACACCTGGAAGTATGATGTTGTGTCGATCAGTGAAACATGGTTGCAGGATGGCTGTGATTGGAAACAAAATATTCCAGGATTTCGTTGTTTCAGATGTGATAGAATTGGAGGGGCAAGAGGTGGAGGTGTTGCATTGCTTGTCAAGGAAGATATTACAGCAGTACTTTGGCAGGATAGATTAGAGGGCTCGTCTAGGGAGGCTATTTGGGTGAAAATGAGAAATGGGAAAGGTGTATCAACACTTATAGACCGCCTCATGGGGAGCGAAAATTGGAAGAGCAAATATGTAAGGAGATAGCAGATATCAGTAGTATGCATAAGGTAGTGATTGAGGGAAATTTCAATTTTCCACACATAGACTGGGAAACATTCTGTAAAAGGGCTGGATGGTTTGGAGTTTGTAAAATGTGTGCAGGATAGTTTTTTGCAGCAATACATAGAGGTACCTACTAGAGAAGGGGCAGTGCTGGACCTCCTGTTGGGAAATGAGACCGGGCAGGTGGCGGAGGTATGTGTTGGGGAGCACTTTGGGTCCAGTGATCACAATACCATTAGTTTCAATATAATTACGGAGAAAGTCAGAACTGGACCAAGGGTTGAGATTTTTGATTGGAGAAAGGGTAAATTTGAGGAGATGCGAAAGGATTTAAAAGGAGTGAATTGGGACATTTTGTTTTATGGGAAGGATGTGGAAGAGAAATGGAGGACATTTAAGGGTGACATTTTAAGAGTACAGAATCTTTATGTCCCTGTTCGGTTGAAAGGAAAGAGCAATAATTGGAAAGAGCCATGGTTTTCAAGGGAAATTGGACACTTGGTTTGGAAAAAGAGAGAGATCTACAATAATTATAGGCAGCATGGAGTAAATGGGGGTGCTTGAGGAGTATAAAGAATGTAAAAAGAACCTTAAGAAAGAAATTAGAAAAGCTAAAAGAAGATATGAGGTTGCTTTGGCAAGTAAGGTGACAGTAAATCTAAAGGGTTTCTACAGCTATATTAATAGCAAAAGGATAACGAGGGATAAAATTGGTCCATTAGAGAGTCAGAGTGGACAGCTATCTGCAGAGCCAAAAGAGATGGGGTAGATATTAAACAATTTCTTTTCTTCAGTATTCACCAAGGAGAGGGATATTGAATTATGTGAGGTAAGGGAAACAAGTAGAGTAGCAATGGAAACTATGAGATTCAAAGAAGAGACATAAAGAAGAGAAAATACTGACACATTTTGAAAAATATAAAAGTGGATAAGTCTCCAGGTCCTGACAGGATATTCCCTAGGACATTGAGGGAAGTTAGTGTAGAAATATCAGGGTCTATGACAGAAATATTTCAAATGTCATTAGAAACGGGAATGGTGCCGGAGGATTGGCGTACTGTGCATGTTGTTCCATTGTTTAAAAAGGGTTCTAAGAGAACACCTAGCAATTATAGACCTGTTAGTTTGACGTCAGTGGTGGGCAAATTAATGTAAAGGATATTTAGAGATAATATATATAATCATCTGGATAAACAGGGTCTGATTAGGAACAGTCAACATGGATTTGTGCCAGGAAGGTCATGTTTGACTAATCTTCTTGAATTTTTTGAAGTGGTTACTAGGAAATTGATGAGGGTAAAGCGGTGGATGTTGTCTATATGGACTTCAGTAAGGCCTTTGACAAGGTTCCACATGGAAGGTTGGTTAAGAAGGTTCAATTGTTGGGTGGAGTAGCAAGATGGATTCAACAGTGGCTGAATGGGAGATGCCAGAGAGTAATGGTGGATGGCTGTTTGTCAGGTTGGAGGCCGGAGACTAGTGGAGTGCCTCAGGGATCTGTGTTGGGTCCACTGCTGTTTGTCATATACATCAATGATCTGGATGATGGTGTGGTAAATTGGACAGGATATTCCCTAGGACATTGAGGGAAGTTAGTGTAGAAATAGCAGGGGCTATGACAGAAATATTTCAAATGTCATTGGAAACGGCAATAGTGCCCGAGGATTGGCGTACTGCGCATGTTGTTCCATTGTTTAAAAAGGGGTCTAAGAGTAAACCTAGCAATTATAGACCTGTTAGTTTGACGTCAGTGGTGGGCAAATTAATGGAAAGGATACTTAGAGATAATATATATAAGCATCTGGATAAACAGGGGCTGATTAGGAACAGTCAACATGGATTTGTGCCTGGAAGGTCATGTTTGACTAATCTTCTTGAATTTTTTGAAGAGGTTACTCGGGAAATTGATGAGGGTAAAGCCGTGGATGTTGTATATATGGACTTCAGTAAGGCCTTTGACAAGGTTCCTCACGGAAGGTTGGTTAAGAAGGTTCAATGGTTGGGTATTAATGGTGGAGTAGCAAGATGGATTCAACAGTGGCTGAATGGGAGATGCCAGAGAGTAATGGTGGATGGTTGTTTGTCAGGTTGGAGGCCAGTGACTAGTGCCGTGCCACAGGGACCTGTGTTGGGTCCACTGTTGTTTGTCATGTACATCAATGATCTGGATGATGGTGTGGTAAATTGGATTAGTAAGTATGCAGATGATACTAAGATAGGTGGGGCCTGTGGATAATGAAGTAGATTTTCAAAGTCTACAGAGAGATTTATGCCGGTTGGAAGAGTGGGCTGAAAGATGGCAGATGGAGTTTAATGCTGATAAGTGTGAGGTGCTACATCTTGGCAGGACAAATCAAAATAGGACATACATGGTAAATGGTAGGGAATTGAAGAATGCAGGTGAACAGAGGGATCTTGGAATAACTGTGCACAGTTCCCTGAAAGTGGAATCTCATGTAGATAGGGTGGTAAAGAAAGCTTTTGGTGTGCTGGCTTTTATAAATCAGAGCATTGAGTATAGAAGTTGGGATGTAATGTTAAAATTGTACAAGGCATTGGTGAGGCCAATTCTGGAGTATGGTGTACGATTTACTAGAATGTTGCCTGGGTTTTCAGCAACTAAGTTACAGAGAAAGGTTGAACAAGTTAGGGCTTTATTCTTTGGAGCGCAGAAGGTTAAGGGGGGCTTGATAGAGGTCTTTAAAATGATGAGAGGGATAGACAGAGTTGACGTGGATAAGCTTTTCCCACTGAGAGTAGGGAAGATTCAAACAAGGGGACATGACTTGAGAATTAAGGGACAGAAGTTTAGGGGTAACATGAGGGGGAACTTCTTTACTCAGAGAGTGGTGGCTGTGTGGAATGAGCTTCCAGTCAAGGTGGTGGAGGCAGGTTCGTTTTTATCATTTTAAAAATAAATTGGATAGTTATATGGACGGGAAAGGAATGGAGGGTTATGGTCTGAGCGCAGGTATATGGGACTAGGGGAGAATACGTGTTTGGCACGGACTAGAAGGGTCGAGATGGCCTGTTTCCGTGCTGTAATTATTATATGGTTATTTGTTATAAGCTGATGGAGTTTGGAATCGGTCACCAACCAGGTCAGCTCCAGATGTTACTGTCCATAGGGCCCATGGCCAAAGCCTACAAAGCTTTGCGTGTGTGTGTGCGCACATGCGCACGGTCACCAAGAAATCGTGCACCCCAAATCATCCCTCCCATGTTTTGATAGCGATTTCCGCCCCTGCCGGTAGCTGCCATGTCCTCCAAAAGGATTGAGCTGCTCTGTGCGTCATGCCCTTTGACCCGATAACCTTACGTGCAACCCCCCTATATGGGATATACTGTAAATGGCGTGAATTAGCAGGGTAGGAAAATCAAGTGCTGCAGGGCATAGGTTTAAGGTGCGAGGTGTAAAGGTTTAATATAAACGTCAGGGGCAACTATTTCCCTCAGAGGATTGTGGAAATATGGAACGACCTGCCCAGGAATTGTTGAGGCACATATAAAAATACAATGTAAAGGACATTTGGACAGTTACATGGGTAGGAATGGTTTACTAGGTTATGGGCCAAAGGCTAGCAAATGGGACTAGCTTAAATTGGGCAACCTGGTCGACACCGGTGAGTTGGGCTGCACCTGCCTGTATCTGTGCTGTTTGTTTCCATGCTTCTATGATCTCTGCCTTCAAGATGTATTGGACAGAACAATCGGGTGATGGGTGAATGCGCCTTGAGAAACTGTTTCCTTGTTCAAAGCGGTTGATCCAGCAGGGGTGCAACTTTCAACGAATAAACCGTGATTATATTGAGGTCCTCAGCAGTCGCCTTGCATCCTCTTGCTTGAATTGAGCCTCCAGACTGATTTCAAATCCTCTCTTATCCCCGTTTGACTTCCGGAGATCATACTTGTCCATCGTGTCCCGTTCATGGTTATCCTGCTTCAAAGCCTCAGATCAGGACATTAACGAAGTGTGAATCTCACTTTTCATCCAAGTATTTTGGGTAGGACTGACCCAAACAATCCTAACATGCATTTCTTGATGAAATCGATGATGACTGTTGTGTACTCATTCATAGAAACATAAAAACATAGAAACATAGAAAATAGGTGCAGGAGGAGGCCATTCGGCCCTTCGAGCCAGCACCGCCATTCATTGTGATCATAGCTGATCGTCCCCAATCAATAACCCGTGTCTGCCTTCTCCCCATATCCCTTGATTCCACCAGCCCCTAGAGCTCTATCTAACTCTCTCTTAAATCTAAAGTATTAGGGGATTTAGCACTACCTAATTTCATGTATTATTATTGGTCAGTAAATATTAAAAATATGATTCAACTGATGGATAACTCTGCCCAGCAAGTGGATTGGATTGTAATGGAGAGAGAGGATTGCTCCTCTGGAAACATTGGAGCGATCCTCCTCTCACCAATGAAACTGAATAACATAAATTATAATAAGAACCCAATTATACATAGCAGAATCCGAATTTGGAAACAAATAAAACAAAATTTAAAATTAAGAAATTTATCACTTTTATCTCCCATAGTTAATAACCCTTTGTTTAATCCCTCTATTATAGATAAATCTTTCACACACTGGGATAGACTAGGAATTAAAACGTTCGGTGACTTGTATGAAACTGGAAAATTACTTTCATTTCAACAATTACAAATAAAATATAAACTCGGAAATAATCAATATTTTAAATATTTTCAAATATGCGACTATTTGAAAAAATATACAAAAGATCATAATAATAGCCCAGCAGATGTATTGGATGATGCTGAATCAGCAAACTTAATATCATATTTGTATAATATTATCTTAAATGTAGAAATACCATCTACGGAGGGTATCAGAAGAGACTGGGAACAAGAATTAGCTATTAAAATTTCAAAGGAAAGGTGGAATGAACACTTATTAAATGTGCATAAATGTTCGATTAATGTAAGACACATTTTAATACAATTTAAAATTTTACATAGATTATATTATTCCAAAACTAAAATTCATAAAATTTTCCCCAATGTATCATGCATTTGTGATAAATGTCAATCCCAAGAAGCTACTATAGCACACTCATTTGTTTTCTGTACAAAAATCCCAAAATTTTGGATTGAAAATTTTGAAATCTTTACAAAATTATTTAAAATAAAACTGATACCCAAAGCAGAATGGTGGATTATCTTCAGAATAACGGAAGATGGTTCAGAACTAAATGTGTTCCAAAAGAAATTAATAGACTATGGGTTAATAACTGGAAAAAAGCTAATCCTAAAATTTTGGAAAAAGGCTCCAATACCAACTATAAATATGTGGATTTCAAATATGTTCGAAACATTACACCTAGAAGAGATAAGACTCCCCTGGCAGGTAAACCAGATCACTTCCACCTGACGTGGTCTTGCATTTATAGAATTATTACAAATATAGGGTGCAAAAGTACCTTAAAAAAAAACTGAGGAGCCAGGTAAGGGAGGGATGAAAGTTGGAGATGTTGGTATGTCCCATTTGCGTGATGCTTACAAAAACTATTTGTTTTTCTCTTTTCCCTTTTCTCTTTCTTCTCTTCTTTCTAAGTCTATTTCTTAACTCTTTTTCTTTTGTTTTTAACTTTGTCTTATAAAAAACCCCTAAAATTATAAAATTGAACCTGCCTCCACCACTTCCACTGGAAGCTCATTGCACACAGCTACCCACTCTCTGAGTAAAAAAGACGTTCCCCCTCATGTTACCCCTAAACTTCTGTCCCTTAATTCTCAAGTCATGTCCCCTTGTTTGAATCTTCCCTACTCTCAGTGGGAAAAGCTTATCCACGTCAACTCTGTCGATCCCTCTCATCATTTTAAAGACCTCTATCAAGCCCCCCTTAACCTTCTGCGCTCCAAAGAATAAAGCCCTAACTTGTTCAACCTTTCTCTGTAAACTTAGTTGCTGAAACCCAGGCAACATTCTAGTAAATCGTACACCATACTCCAGAATTGGCCTCACCAATGCCTTGTACAATTTTAACATTACATCCCAACTTCTATACTCAATGCTCTGATTTATAAAAGCCAGCACACCAAAAGCTTTCTTTACCACCCTATCTACATGAGATTCCATTTCAGGGAACTGTGCACAGTTATTTCCAAGATCCCTCTGTTCACCTGCATTCTTCAATTCCCTACCATTTACCATGTATGTCCTATTTTGATTTGTCCTGCCAAGATGTAGCACCTCACACTTATCAGCATTAAACTCCATCTGCCATCTTTCAGCCCCTCTTCCAACCGGCATAAATCTCTCTGTAGACTTTGAAAATCTACTTTCATTATCCACAGCCCCACCTATCTTAGTATCATCTGCATACTTACTAATCCAATTTACCACACCAATCATCCAGATCATTGATGTACATGACAAACAACAGTGGACCCAACACAGGTCCCTGTGGCACGGCACTAGTCACTGGCCTCCAACCTGACAAACAACCATCCACCATTACTCTCTGGCATCTCCCATTCAGCCACTGTTGAATCCATCTTGCTACTCCACAATTAATACCCAACCATTGAACCTTCTTAACCAACTTCCGTGAGGAACCTTGTCAAAGGCCTTACTGAAGTCCATATATACAACATCCACGGCTTTACCCTCATCAATTTCCCGAGTAACCTCTTCAAAAAATTCAAGAAGATTAGTCAAACATGACCTTCCAGGCACAAATCCATGTTGACTGTTCCTAATCAGCCCCTGTTTATCCAGATGCTTATATATATTATCTCTAAGTATCCTTTCCATTAATTTGCCCACCACTGACGTCAAACCAACAGGTCTATAATTGCTAGGTTTACTCTTAGACCCCTTTTTAAACAATGGAACAACAATCGCAGTACGCCAATCCTTGGGCACTATTGCCGTTTCCAATGACATTTGAAATATTTCTGTCATAGCCCCTGCTATTTCTACACTAACTTCCTCAATGTCCTAGGGAATATCCTGTCCAGACCTGGAGACTTATCCACTTTTATATTTCTCAAAAGTTGTCAGTACTTCTCTTCTTTGAATCTCATAGTTTCCATAGCTACTCTACTTGTTTCCGTTACCTCACATAATCAAATCCTCTCTCCTTGGTGAATACCGAGAAGAAAATAAATTGTTCAATATCTCCCCCATCTCTTTTGGCTCTGCAGATAGCTGTCCACTCTGACTCTCTAATAGACCAATTTTATCCCTCGTTATCCTTTAGCTATTAATATAGCTGTAGAAACCCTTTGGATTTACTTTCACCTTACTTGCCAAGCAACCTCATCTTCTTTTAGCTTTTCTAATTTTCTTTCTTAAGACACTTTTATCATTTTTATACTCCTCAAGCACCTCATTTACTCCATGCTGCCTATAATTATTGTAGATCTCTCTCTTTTTCCGCACTAAGTGTCCAATTTCCCTGAAAACCAGGCTCTTTCCAATTTTTTCTATTTCCTTTCTCCGAACAGGGACATAAAGATTCTGTACTCTTAAAATGTCACCTTTAAATGTCCGCCATTCTCTTCCACATCTTTCCCATAAAACAAACTGTCCCAATTTACTCCTTTTAAATCCTTTCGCATCTCCTCAAAGTTAGCCTTTCTCCAATCAAAATCTCAACCCTAGGTCCAGTTCTGACCCTCTCCATAATTATATTG
This sequence comes from Malacoraja senta, assembly GCA_038087875.1. Lineage (NCBI taxonomy): Eukaryota > Metazoa > Chordata > Chondrichthyes > Rajiformes > Rajidae > Malacoraja > Malacoraja senta. Next base: position 31,405 of record JAXLNO010005928.1, read on the forward strand.
AACTAATGGTATTGTGATCACTGGTCCCGAACTGTTCCCCAAGCATACCTCTGCCACCTGACCCGTCTCATTTCCTAACAGGGGGTCCAGCACCGCCCCTTCTCTAGTAGGTACTTCTATGTATTGCTGCAAAAAAACTATCCTGCACACATTTTACAAACTCCAACCCATGCAGCCCATTTACAGAATGTGTTTCCAGTCTAGTGTGGAAAATTGAAATCTCCACAATCACTACCTTGTGCTTACTACTAATTCTGCAATCTCCTTACATATTTGCTCCTCCAAATCCGCTCCCCATTTGGCGGTCTATAATACACCCCTATGAGTGTGTTGCTCCCCTTTCCCATTTCTCAGTTCCACCCAAATAGCCTCCCTAGAAGAGCCCTCTAATCTATCCTGCCAAAGCACTGCTGTAATACTTCCCTGATAAGCAATGCAACACCTCACCTCTTGCCCCTCCATTCTATCACACTTGAAGCAACGAAATCCTGGAATATTTAGTTTCCAATCACAGCCGCTCCTTGCAACCATGTTTCACTGATCCCCACAACATCATACTTCCAGGTGTCAATCCAGGCTTTAAGTTCATCCACCTTTCTTACAATGCTCCCTAGCATTAAACTATACACATTTAAGAAACCCACCCTCTCTTATTCTCTGTTTATTGTCTTTTTCTTCTCTCTCCCCTTCTTTGGGGTCAGAGTGCTTCCATTCTCTGCCTCCTGCCCACACCTGACTGCTAGCTTTCCCAATTTGAGTCCCTCCCCCCAACCATACTAGTTTAAAGTCTCCCCCAGTAGCCTTTGCAAATCTCCCCGCCCAGGATATTGGTCCCCCTCGGAGTTCAAGTGGCAACCCCAGT
>JAXLNO010005929.1:0-28031 GCA_038087875.1 Malacoraja senta
GCCCCTGTGGCAGCAGGGAATTCCACAAATTCACAACTCTCTGGGTGGAAAAGAAAAAGTTTTTTCTCACCTCAGTCTTAAATGACCTCCCCTTTATTCTAAGACTGTGTGGCCCCTGGTTCTGGACTCGCCCAACATTGGGAACATTTTTCCTGCATCTAGCTTGTCCAGTCCTTTTATAATTTTACTTGACCAAGTGCAGACCCGTTGGGTCTGGACACTGAACGTGCGTTTGCGGGGGGGGGCTGTGGCGTCACACTAACCACCGTTGGGTCTGTTCCTCCAAAGCATGGTTGCGGGGTGGGAAACTGGGACCCACAAACACACACACTCATCACACCCCTTTATATTAGCTTAATTTTTTAAATGGCTTCTTTTATCCCATCTCCACCCTATCCACTGACGAATAGCCCTCACCTCTCAGGTGCGTCTAGAGGGGGGGGGGCAGAGAGAGAAATTTAATGTTAGAAAAAAAAATTGAAGAGGGGGAGGAGGAGGGTGGAGAGGAAGGGGGAGAGGAAGGCGGGAGAGGAGGGGAGAGAGGAGGGGAGAGAGGAGCGGGAGAGAGGAGGGGGAGAGAGGAGGGGGTGGAAAGAGGAAGGAGAGGATGGGGGAGAGAGGTGAAGGGTGGGGTTGGAGCGGGCGTGGATGAATCGAGCCGTGGGCTGTGAAGAGAGAAGGGCAGAGAGAGAGAGAGAGAGAGGGGGGAGAGACAGAGAGACTGGTACACAAAAAAAAGCTGGAGAAACTCAGCGGGTGCAGCAGCATCTATGGAGCGAAGGAAATAGGCAACGTTTCTGCCGAAACCCATCTTCAGACGTGTTTAGTACCGAAACGTTGCCTATTTCCTTCGCTCCATAGATGCTGCTACACCCGCTGAGGTTATACAGCTTTTTTTTGTGTACCTTCGATTTTCCAGCATCTGCAGTTCCTTCTTAAAGACAGAGAGACTGTTGGCGGGCTGTTTCCCCCAACGCGCGGGAGAGAGGGGTAGGGGGGGTGGTGGAATAGGGACAGCGGGGAAGGGGGCGGGGAGAGAGAGGGAAGGGGGTGGGGTAGAGAGGGAAGGGGGATGGGGGAGAGAGGGAAGGGGGTGGGGGAGAGAAGGGGGTTGGGGGAGAGACGGATGGGGGTTGTAGGTGGATGGGGAGGAGAGGGAGAGGGTGAGGAGAAGGAGATGGAGAGGGGGAGGAGAGAGGGATGGGGGAGGGGAAGAGAGGGATGAGGGAGGGGGAGAGAGGTGTGGGGGATGGGGGGAGGGATGGGGGAGGAGGGAGATGGGGTAGGGGAGGGAGGCAGAAGAGTGTGGAGGGAGGGGGAGAGGGGGGGGAGAGGAGAGAGTGGAAGTAGGAGGGGTAGGGACAGTCCGTCTGTTCCCCATTCCCTATCACCCCCAATCCTTTCTCTATTCCCACACACGTGACGACCCTTCGACACAGGCTGTGGGGGTGGGGGGAGGGGCTGGGGCTGGGGCTGCTGCAAAGGCATATGTAAATGGATCCATTCCGATTGGACATGTGTGAGCATCGGGCATTGTGACATCACACAACGGAACCTTCACCAACATTCTATGGCTCAGAGCTGTTTTTTTAAAAACATTTTGACATTTTGGGGGGGGGGGGAGAAGTATTTTATTAAAAACGTTTACATAAACACGACGAAATTTAATCAGGAGCGGCTACTCGTAAAGAAAAGTGAAATCTCTACTGAATTGGAAAAAGTCTCGGCGTTTCTGCGTGCGGTGTTGGCGTAGCGCGGTATCAAAGAGTTGTGTGAATCTGTGGCCATTTAGGACTGAGATGAGGAGAAACTTTCCCACCCAGAGAGTTGTGTGAATCTGTGGAATTCTCTGCCACAGACGGCAGTGGAGGCCGATTCACTGGATGTTTTCAAGAGAGAGTTAGATTTAGCTCTTGGGGCTAACGGAATGAAGGGGATATGGGGAGAAAGGCAGGAACGGGGTACTGATTGTGGATGATCAGCCGTGATCATATTGGATGGCGGTGCTGGCTGGAAGGGCCGAATGGCCTCTACTCCTGCACCTAATTTCTATGTTTCCACATCTGTGGAAAATTGCGAGAGTATTTTTCTCGTGACGCGGATAAAAGTCTGAAACTTATAAGAAAGGTTCACGGCCCCTGGAATTCTAGCCGAGTCAAGTCAAGTCTAGTCACATTTATTTCTCTAGCACATTAAAACAACAACTCTCGTTGGCCAAAGTGCTTTACATTTGTTATAAGAATAGTATAAACAAACAAACTACATACATATATACGTGTAGCCCTCGCTCAGAGGACCTCAAGAAAGGCTTCGGAGTAGAGATAAGTCTTTAGTCTTGACTTAAAGGAGTCGATGGAGGGGGCAGTTCTGATGGGAAGGGGGGTGTTGTTCCACAGTCTAGGGGCTGCAACCACAAAGGCCCGGTCGCCCCTGAGCTTATGCCTAGACACGCGGGATGTTCAGCAACCCCAAGTCGGCCGATCTGAGGGACCTGGAGGTGGAGTGGTGGGTGAGCAGACTTTTGATGTAGGTGGGAGCAAGCCCATTGAGGGCTTTGTAGACATGGAGGAGGATCTTGAAATGTATACGGCACCTTGATCTTGAAATGAATACAGAGATGTCACCAAAGCTGGAATGTGCAGGGATGATTTACGAGGATGTTGCCAGGACTCGACTGAGCTACAGGGAGAGGTTGGGGCAGGCTGGGACTCTATTCCATGGAGCGCAGGAGGATGAGGGGTGATAATAGACAAGAGACAATAGGTGCAGGAGTAGAGGCCATTCGGCCCTTCGAGCCAGCACCGCCATTCAATGTGATCATGGCTGATCATCCCCAATCAGTACCCCGTTCATGCCTTCTCCCCATATCCCCTGACTCCGCTATCTCTAAGAGCCCTATCTAACTCTCTCTTGAAAGCTTCCAGAGAACCGGCCTCCAACGCCCTCTGAGGCAGAGAATTCCACAGACTCACCACTCTCTGTGAGAAAAAGTGTTTCCTCGTCTCCGTTCTAAATGGCTTACTCCTTATTCTTAAACTGTGTGTGTGGCCCCTGGCTCTGGACTCCCCCAACATCGGGAACATGTTTCCTGCCTCTAGCGTGTCCAAGCCCTTAACAATCTTATATGTTTCAATGAGATACCCTCTCATCCTTCTAAACTCCAGAGTGTACAAGCCCAGCCGCTCCATTCTCTCAGCGTATGACAGTCCCGCCATCCCGGGAATTAACCTGGTGAACCTACGCTGGGCTCCCTCAATAGCAAGAATGTCCTTCCTCAAATTAGGGGACCAAAACTGCACACAATACTCCAGGTGTGGTCTCACTAGGGCCCTGTACAACTGCAGAAGGACCTCTTTGCTCCTGTACTCAACTCCTCTTGTTATGAGGAATAGATCGGGTAGAATCTCTTGCCCAGATTAGAGGAATCGAGGACCAGAGGACATGGGTTTAAGGATTCTGACTCGCTGCTGCCACCCAGTGGGAGAGAGATTCACCACAACAACCTCCCTGTTGCAACGTTACACCCACAGAGATACTGATAACAAATTGGAGGAAGGACATTCTTGCTATTGAGGGAGCCCAGCGTAGGTTCACCAGGTTAATTCCCGGGATGGCGGGACTGTCATACGCTGAGAGAATGGAGCGGCTGGGCTTGTACACTCTGGAATTTAGAAGGATGAGAGGGATTCTCATTGAAACATATAGGATTGTTAAGGGTTTGGACACGCTAGAGGCAAGAAACATGTTCCCGATGTTGGGGGAGTCCAGAACCAGGGGCCACACACAGTTTAAGAATAAGCGGTCAGCCATTTAGAACGGAGACGAGGAAAAACTTTTCCACCCAGAGAGTTGTGTGAATCTGTGGAATTCTCTGCCTCAGACGGCAGTGGAGGCCGGTTCTCTGGATGCTCTCAATAGACAATAGGCAATAGACAATAGGGCAGGAGTAGGCCATTCGGCCCTTCGAGCCAGCACCACTATTCAATGTGATCATGGCTGATCATCCCCAATCAGTACCCCGTTCCTGCCTTCTCCCCATATCCCATGACTCCGCTATCTTTAAGAGCCCTATCTAACTCTGTCCTGAAAGTATCCAGAGAACCTGCCTCTACCGCCCTCTGAGGCAGAGAATTCCACAGACTCACAACTCTCTGTGAGAAAAAGTGTTTCCTCGTCTCCGTTCTAAATGGCCGACCTCTTATTCTTAAACTGTGTGTGGCCCCTGGTTCTGAATTCCCCAACATCGGGAACATGTTTCCTGCCTCTAGCGTGTCCAAGCCCTTAACAATCTTATATGTTTCAATGAGATTCCCTCTCATCCTTCTAAACTCCAGAGTATATAAGCCTAGGTGCTCCATTCTCTCAGCATATGACAGTCCCGCCATCCCGGGAATTGACCTTGTAAACCTACGCTGGGCTCCCTCAATAGCAACAATGTCGTTCCTCAAATTAGGGGACCAAAACGGCACACAATACTCCAGGTGTGGTCTCACTAGGGCCTTGTACAACTGCAGAAGAACCTGTTTGCTCCTATATTTGATTCCTCTTGTTATAAAGGCCAACATGCCATTGGCTTTCTTCACTGCCTGCTGTACCTGCATGCTTACTTTCATAGACTGATGAGCAAGGACCCCAGATCCCGTTGTACTTCCCCTTTTCCCAACTTGACGCCATTTAGATAGTAATCTGCCTTCCTGTTTTTGCTACCAAAGTGGAATGCAGACTCTTCCAGCCCGCAAAGATGGCCGGTGGCTGGCGAGTCTGTGAACCGCGAGAGAAACAGGTTGCAGGAGACTCCTCGGTGCAGCAGTCACCTCCAGCCCAGGTCTCCGATGTAGAGGGGGGGCAGAATCCTTGCAGAGCCTCCAGGAGTGTGTGACGGGACACTGCGGAGGCATCTAGGGTTGGCAACTGCCCCGCATTAGCCCATGTTGGATGGGACATTGCAAATGGCCGCCGGCATCCCTTGACGCTGGCTGGGATATTGCAAATGGCCGCCACTGTGTCCCATTTAGGGTTGATAACTGTCCTGCATTACGCCCATGTTTGATGGGACATTGCAAATGGCCACCGGCATCGGGGGGTGGGGGGGGGGTTGGGGCTGGGGCTGCTGCAAAGGCATATGTAAATGGATCCATTCCGATTGGACATGTGTGAGCATCGGGCATTGTGACATCACACGACGGAACCTTCACTAACATTCTATGGGTGAGAGCTGTTTTTTTAAAACATTTTGACATTTTTGGGGGTGGGGGGAGAAGGATTTTATTAAAAACGTGTACATAAACACGACGAAATTTAATCAGGAGCGGCTACTCGTAAAGAAAAGTGAAATCTCTACCGAAATGGAAAAAATCTCGGCGTTTCTGCGTGCGGTGTTGGCGTAGCGCGGTATCAAAGAGTTGTGTGAATCTGTGGCCATTTAGGACTGAGATGAAGAGAAACTTTCCCACCCAGAGAGTTGTGTGAATCTGTGGAATTCTCTGCCACAGACGGCAGTGGAGGCCGATTCACTGGATGTTTTCAAGAGAGAGTTAGATTTAGTTCTTTGGGCTAACGGAATGAAGGGGATATGGGGAGAAGGCAGGAACGGGGTACTGATTGTGAATGATCAGCCGTGATCGTATCGGATGGCGGTGCTGGCTGGAAGGGCCGAATGGCCTCTACTCCTGCACCTAATTTCTATGTTTCCACATCTGTGCAAAATTGCGAGAGTATTTTTCTCGTGACGCGGATAAAAGTCTGAAACTTATAAGAAAGGTTGACGGCCCCTGGAATTCTAGCCGAGTCAAGTCAAGTCTAGTCACATTTATTTCTTGAGCACATTTAAACAACAACTCTCGTTGGCCAAAGTGCTTTACATTTGTTATAAGAATAGTATAAACAAACAAACTACATACATATATACATGTAGCCCTCGCTCAGAGGACGTCAAGAAAGGCTTGGGAGTAGAGATAAGTCTTTAGTCTTGACTTAAAGGAGTCGATGGAGGGGGCAGTTCTGATGGGAAGGGGGATGCTGTTCCACAGTCTAGGGGCTGCAACCACAAAGGCCCGGTCGCCCCTGAGCTTATGCCTAGACACGCGGGATGTTCAGCAACCCCAAGTCGGCCGATCTGAGGGACCTGGAGGTGGAGTGGTGGGTGAGAAGAATTTTGATGTAGGTGGGAGCAAGCCCATTGAGGGCTTTGTAGACATGGAGGAGGATCTTGAAATGTATACGGAACCTTGATCTTGAAATGTATACAGAGATGTCACCAAAGCTGGAATGTGCAGGGATGATTTACGAGGATGTTGCCAGGACTCGACTGAGCTACAGGGAGAGGTTGGGGCAGGCTGGGACTCTATTCCATGGAGCGCAGGAGGATGAGGGGTGATAATAGACAATAGACAATAGGTGAAGGAGTAGAGGCCATTTGGCCCTTCGAGCCAGCACCGCCATTCAATGTGATCATGGCTGATCATCCCCAATCAGTACCTCGTTCCTGCCTTCTCCCCATATCCCCTGACTCCGCTATCTTTAAGAGCCCTATCTAGCTCTCTCTTGAAAGTATCCAGAGAACCGGCCTCCACCGCCCTCTGAGGCAGAGAATTCCACAGACTCACCACTCTCTGTGAGAAAAAGTGTTTCCTCGTCTCCGTTCTAAATGGCTTACTCCTTATTCTTAAACTGTGTGTGTGGCCCCTGGTTCTGGACTCCCCCAACATCAGGAACATGTTTCCTGCCTCTAGATTCACGACTCTGGGTGGAAAAGTTTCTCCTCATCTCAGTCCTAAATGGCCACAGATTCACAACTCACTGGGTGGAAAAGTTTTTCCTCATCTCCGTTCTAAATGGCCTTCCCCTTATTCTTAAACTGTGTGTGTGGCCCCTGGTTCTGGACTCCCCCAACATCGGGAACATGTTTCCTGCCTCTGGCGTGTCCAAACCCTTAACAATCTTATATGTTTCAATCAGATAGCCTCTCATCCTTCTAAACTCCAGAGTGTACAAGCCCAGCCGCTCCATTCTCTCAGCATATGACAGTCCCGCCATCCCGGGAATTAACCTGGTGAACCTACGCTGGGCTCCCTCAATAGCAAGAATGTCCTTCCTCAAATTAGGGGATCAAAACTGCACACCATACTCCAGGTGTGGTCTCACCAGGGCCCTGTACAACTGCAGAAGGACCTCTTTGCTCCTGTACTCAACTCCTCTTGTTATGAGGAATAGATCGGGTAGAATCTCTTGCCCAGATTAGGGGAATCGAGGACCAGAGGACATGGGTTTAAGGATTCTGACTCGCTGCTGCCACCCAGTGGGAGAGAGATTCACCACAACAACCTCCCTGTTGCAACGTTACACCCACAGAGATACTGATAACAAATTGGAGGAAGGACATTCTTGCTATTGAGGGAGCCCAGCGTAGGTTCACCAGGTTAATTCCCGGGATGGCGGGACTGTCATATGCTGAGAGAATGGAGCGGCTGGGCTTGTACACTCTGGAGTTTAGAAGGATGAGAGGGATTCTCATTGAAACATATAGGATTGTTAAGGGTTTGGACACGCTAGAGGCAGGAAACATGTTCCCGATGTTGGGGGAGTCCAGAACCAGGGGCCACACACAGTTTAAGAATAAGCGGTCAGCCATTTAGAACGGAGACGAGGAAAAACTTTTCCACCCAGAGAGTTGTGTGAATCTGTGGAATTCTCTGCCTCAGAGGGCAGTGGAGGCCGGTTCTCTGGATGCTCTCAATAGACAATAGGCAATAGACAATAGGGCAGGAGTAGGCCATTCGGCCCTTCGAGCCAGCACCACTATTCAATGTGATCATGGCTGATCATCCCCAATCAGTACCCCGTTCCTGCCTTCTCCCCATATCCCATGACTCCGCTATCTTTAAGAGCCCTATCTAACTCTGTCCTGAAAGTATCCAGAGAACCTGCCTCTACCGCCCTCTGAGGCAGAGAATTCCACAGACTCACAACTCTCTGTGAGAAAAAGTGTTTCCTCGTCTCCGTTCTAAATGGCCGACCTCTTATTCTTAAACTGTGTGTGGCCCCTGGTTCTGAATTCCCCAACATCGGGAACATGTTTCCTGCCTCTAGCGTGTCCAAGCCCTTAACAATCTTATATGTTTCAATCAGATTCCCTCTCATCCTTCTAAACTCCAGAGTATATAAGCCTAGGTGCTCCATTCTCTCAGCATATGACAGTCCCGCCATCCCGGGAATTGACCTTGTAAACCTACGCTGGGCTCCCTCAATAGCAACAATGTCGTTCCTCAAATTAGGGGACCAAAACGGCACACAATACTCCAGGTGTGGTCTCACTAGGGCCTTGTACAACTGCAGAAGAACCTGTTTGCTCCTATATTTGATTCCTCTTGTTATAAAGGCCAACATGCCATTGGCTTTCTTCACTGCCTGCTGTACCTGCATGCTTACTTTCATAGACTGATGAGCAAGGACCCCAGATCCCGTTGTACTTCCCCTTTTCCCAACTTGACGCCATTTAGATAGTAATCTGCCTTCCTGTTTTTGCTACCAAAGTGGAATGCAGACTCTTCCAGCCCGCAAAGATGGCCGGTGGCTGGCGAGTCTGTGAACCGCGAGAAAAACAGGTTGCTGGAGACTCCTCGGTGCAGCAGTCACCTCCAGCCCAGGTCTCCGATGTAGAGGGGGGGCAGAATCCTTGCAGAGCCTCCGGGAGTGTGTGACGGGACACTGCGGAGGCATCTAGGGTTGGCAACTGCCCCGCATTAGCCCATGTTGGATGGGACATTGCAAATGGCCGCCGGCATCCCTTGACGCTGGCTGGGATATTGCAAATGGCCGCCACTGTGTCCCATTTAGGGTTGATAACTGTCCTGCATTACGCCCATGTTTGATGGGACATTGCAAATGGCCACCGGCATCGGGGGGTGGGGGGAGGGGTTGGGGCTGGGGCTGCTGCAAAGGCATAAGTAAATGGATCCATTCCGATTGGACATGTGTGAGCATCGGGCATTGTGACATCACACGACGGAACCTTCACTAACATTCTATGGGTGAGAGCTGTTTTTTTAAAACATTTTGACATTTTTGGGGGTGGGGGGGGAGAAGGATTTTATTAAAAACGTGTACATAAACACTACGAAATTTAATCAGGAGCGGCTACTCGTAAAGAAAAGTGAAATCTCTACTGAAATGGAAAAAAATCTCGGCGTTTCTGCGTGCGGTGTTGGCGTAACGCGGTATCAAAGAGTTGTGTGAATCTGTGGCCATTTAGGACTGAGATGAAGAGAAACTTTCCCACCCAGAGAGTTGTGTGAATCTGTGGAATTCTCTGCCACAGAAGGCAGTGGAGGCCGATTCACTGGATGTTTTCAAGAGAGAGTTAGATTTAGTTCTTTGGGCTAACGGAATGAAGGGGATATGGGGAGAAGGCAGGAACGGGGTACTGATTGTGAATGATCAGCCGTGATCGTATCGGATGGCGGTGCTGGCTGGAAGGGCCGAATGGCCTCTACTCCTGCACCTAATTTCTATGTTTCCACATCTGTGCAAAATTGCGAGAGTATTTTTCTCGTGACGCGGATAAAAGTCTGAAACTTATAAGAAAGGTTGACGGCCCCTGGAATTCTAGCCGAGTCAAGTCAAGTCCAGTCACATTTATTTCTCGAGCACATTTAAACAACAACTCTCGTTGGCCAAAGTGCTTTATAACCATATAACCATAACAGCATGGAAACAGGCCATCTCGGCCCTTCAAGTCCGTGCCGAACATTTTTTATTTAAATTAAAAATAAATACTTCCCCCTAGTCCCATCTACCTGCACTCAGACCATAACCCTCCATTCCTTTCCCGTCCATATACCCATCCAATCTATTTTTAAAGGATAACATCGAACCTGCCTCCACCACTTCCACTGGAAGCTCATTCCACACAGCTACCACTCTCTGAGTAAAGAAGTTCCCCCTAATGTTCCCCCTAAACTACTGTCCCTTAATTCTCAAGTCATGTCCCCTTGTTTGAATCTTCCCTACTCTCAATGGGAAAAGCTTATCCACGTCCACTCTGTCTAACCCGCTCATAATTTTAAAGACCTCTATCAAGTCCCCCCTTAACCTTCTGCCCTCCAAAGAATAAAGACCTAACTTGTTCAACCTTTCTCTGTAACTTAGTTGCTGAAACCCAGGCAACATTCTAGTAAATCTCCTCTGTACTCTCTCTATTTTGTTGACATCCTTCCTATAATTAGGGGACCAAAATTGTACTCCATACTCCAGAATTGGCCTCATTTGTTATAAGAATAGTATAAACAAACAAACTACATACATATATACGTGTAGCCCTCGCTCAGAGGACGTCAAGAAAGACTTGGGAGTAGAGATAAGTTTTTAGTCTTGACTTAAAGGAGTCGACGGAGGGGGCAGTTCTGATGGGAAGGGGGATGCTGTTCCACAGTCTAGGGGCTGCAACCACAAAGGCCCGGTCGCCCCTGAGCTTATGCCTAGACACGCGGGATGTTCAGCAACCTCAAGTCGGCCGATCTGAGGGACCTGGAGGTGGAGTGGTGGGTGAGAAGACTTTTAATGTAGGTGGGGACAAGCCCATTGAGGGCTTTGTAGACATGGAGGAGGATCTTGAAATGTATACGGAACCTTGATCTTGAAATGTATACAGAGATGTCACCAAAGCTGGAATGTGCAGGGATGATTTACGAGGATGTTGCCAGGACTCGATTGAGCTACAGGGAGAGGTTGGGGCAGGCTGGGACTCTATTCCATGGAGCGCAGGAGGATGAGGGGTGATAATAGACAAGAGACAATAGGTGCAGGAGTAGAGGCCATTCGGCCCTCCGAGCCAGCACCGCCATTCAATGTGATCATGGCTGATCATCCCCAATCAGTAGCCCGTTCTTGCCTTCTCCCCATATACCCTGACTCCGCTATCTTTAAGAGCCATATCTAGCTCTCTCTTGAAAGCTTCCAGAGAACCGGCCTCCACAGGCAGAGAATTCCACAGACTCACCACTCTCTGTGAGAAAAAGTGTTTCCTCGTCTCTGTTCTAAATGGCTTACTCCTTATTATTAAACTGTGTGTGTGGCCCCTGGTTCCGGGCTGCCCCAACATCAGGAACATGTTTCCTGCCTCTAGATTCACGACTCTGGGTGGAAAAGTTTCTCCTCATCTCAGTCCTAAATGGCCACAGATTCACAACTCACTGGGTGGAAAAGTTTTTCCTCATCTCCGTTCTAAATGGCCTTCCCCTTATTCTTAAACTGTGTGTGTGGCCCCTGGTTCTGGACTCCCCCAACATCGGGAACATGTTTCCTGCCTCCAGCGTGGCCAAACCCTTAACAATCTTATATGTTTCAATAAGATCCCCTCTCATCCTTCTAAACTCCAGAGTGTACAAGCCCAGCCGCTCCATTCTCTCAGCGTATGACAGTCCCGCCATCCCGGGAATTAACCTGGTGAACCTACGCTGGGCTCCCTCAATAGCAAGAATGTCCTTCCTCAAATTAGGGGATCAAAACTGCACACAATACTCCAGGTGTGGTCTCACCAGGGCCCTGTACAACTGCAGAAGGACCTCTTTGCTCCTATACTCAACTCCTCTTGTTATGAGGAATAGATCGGGTAGAATCTCTTGCCCAGATTAGGGGAATCGAGGACCAGAGGACATGGGTTTAAGGATTCTGACTCGCTGCTGCCACCCAGTGGGAGAGAGATTCACCACAACAACCTCCCTGTTGCAACGTTACACCCACAGAGATACTGATAACAAATTGGAGGAAGGACATTCTTGCTATTGAGGGAGCCCAGCGTAGGTTCACCAGGTTAATTCCCGGGATGGCGGGACTGTCATACGCTGAGAGAATGGAGCGGCTGGGCTTGTACACTCTGGAGTTTAGGATGAGAGGGATTCTCATTGAAACATATAGGATTGTTAAGGGTTTGGACACGCTAGAGGCAGGAAACATGTTCCCGATGTTGGGGGAGTCCAGAACCAGGGGCCACACACAGTTTAAGAATAAGCGGTCAGCCATTTAGAACGGAGACGAGGAAAAACTTTTCCACCCAGAGAGTTGTGTGAATCTGTGGAATTCTCTGCCTCAGAGGGCAGTGGAGGCCGGTTCTCTGGATGCTCTCAATAGACAATAGGCAATAGACAATAGGGCAGGAGTAGGCCATTCGGCCCTTCGAGCCAGCACCACTATTCAATGTGATCATGGCTGATCATCCCCAATCAGTACCCCGTTCCTGCCTTCTCCCCATATCCCATGACTCCGCTATCTTTAAGAGCCCTATCTAACTCTGTCCTGAAAGTATCCAGAGAACCTGCCTCTACCGCCCTCTGAGGCAGAGAATTCCACAGACTCACAACTCTCTGTGAGAAAAAGTGTTTCCTCGTCTCCGTTCTAAATGGCCGACCTCTTATTCTTAAACTGTGTGTGGCCCCTGGTTCTGAATTCCCCAACATCGGGAACATGTTTCCTGCCTCTAGCGTGTCCAAGCCCTTAACAATCTTATATGTTTCAATGAGATTCCCTCTCATCCTTCTAAACTCCAGAGTATATAAGCCTAGGTGCTCCATTCTCTCAGCATATGACAGTCCCGCCATCCCGGGAATTGACCTTGTAAACCTACGCTGGGCTCCCTCAATAGCAACAATGTCGTTCCTCAAATTAGGGGACCAAAACGGCACACAATACTCCAGGTGTGGTCTCACTAGGGCCTTGTACAACTGCAGAAGAACCTGTTTGCTCCTATATTTGATTCCTCTTGTTATAAAGGCCAACATGCCATTGGCTTTCTTCACTGCCTGCTGTACCTGCATGCTTACTTTCATAGACTGATGAGCAAGGACCCCAGATCCCGTTGTACTTCCCCTTTTCCCAACTTGACGCCATTTAGATAGTAATCTGCCTTCCTGTTTTTGCTACCAAAGTGGAATGCAGACTCTTCCAGCCCGCAAAGATGGCCGGTGGCTGGCGAGTCTGTGAACCGCGAGAGAAACAGGTTGCAGGAGACTCCTCGGTGCAGCAGTCACCTCCAGCCCAGGTCTCCGATGTAGAGGGGGGGCAGAATCCTTGCAGAGCCTCCAGGAGTGTGTGACGGGACACTGCGGAGGCATCTAGGGTTGGCAACTGCCCCGCATTAGCCCATGTTGGATGGGACATTGCAAATGGCCGCCGGCATCCCTTGACGCTGGCTGGGATATTGCAAATGGCCGCCACTGTGTCCCATTTAGGGTTGATAACTGTCCTGCATTACGCCCATGTTTGATGGGACATTGCAAATGGCCACCGGCATCGTGGGGTGGGGGGGGGGTTGGGGCTGGGGCTGCTGCAAAGGCATATGTAAATGGATCCATTCCGATTGGACATGTGTGAGCATCGGGCATTGTGACATCACACGACGGAACCTTCACTAACATTCTATGGGTGAGAGCTGTTTTTTTAAAACATTTTGACATTTTTGGGGGTGGGGGGGAGAAGGATTTTATTAAAAACGTGTACATAAACACGACGAAATTTAATCAGGAGCGGCTACTCGTAAAGAAAAGTGAAATCTCTACCGAAATGGAAAAAATCTCGGCGTTTCTGCGTGCGGTGTTGGCGTAGCGCGGTATCAAAGAGTTGTGTGAATCTGTGGCCATTTAGGACTGAGATGAAGAGAAACTTTCCCACCCAGAGAGTTGTGTGAATCTGTGGAATTCTCTGCCACAGACGGCAGTGGAGGCCGATTCACTGGATGTTTTCAAGAGAGAGTTAGATTTAGTTCTTTGGGCTAACGGAATGAAGGGGATATGGGGAGAAGGCAGGAACGGGGTACTGATTGTGAATGATCAGCCGTGATCGTATCGGATGGCGGTGCTGGCTGGAAGGGCCGAATGGCCTCTACTCCTGCACCTAATTTCTATGTTTCCACATCTGTGCAAAATTGCGAGAGTATTTTTCTCGTGACGCGGATAAAAGTCTGAAACTTATAAGAAAGGTTGACGGCCCCTGGAATTCTAGCCGAGTCAAGTCAAGTCTAGTCACATTTATTTCTTGAGCACATTTAAACAACAACTCTCGTTGGCCAAAGTGCTTTACATTTGTTATAAGAATAGTATAAACAAACAAACTACATACATATATACATGTAGCCCTCGCTCAGAGGACGTCAAGAAAGGCTTGGGAGTAGAGATAAGTCTTTAGTCTTGACTTAAAGGAGTCGATGGAGGGGGCAGTTCTGATGGGAAGGGGGATGTTGTTCCACAGTCTAGGGGCTGCAACCACAAAGGCCCGGTCGCCCCTGAGCTTATGCCTAGACACGCGGGATGTTCAGCAACCCCAAGTCGGCCGATCTGAGGGACCTGGAGGTGGAGTGGTGGGTGAGAAGACTTTTAATGTAGGTGGGGCCAAGCCCATTGAGGGCTTTGTAGACATGGAGGAGGATCTTGAAAACTATACGGAACCTTGATCTTGAAATGTATACAGAGATGTCACCAAAGCTGGAATGTGCAGGGATGATTTACGAGGATGTTGCCAGGACTCGACTGAGCTACAGGGAGAGGTTGGGGCAGGCTGGGACTCTATTCCATGGAGCGCAGGAGGATGAGGGGTGATAATAGACAATAGACAATAGGTGAAGGAGTAGAGGCCATTTGGCCCTTCGAGCCAGCACCGCCATTCAATGTGATCATGGCTGATCATCCCCAATCAGTACCTCGTTCCTGCCTTCTCCCCATATGCCCTGACTCCGCTATCTTTAAGAGCCCTATCTAGCTCTCTCTTGAAAGTATCCAGAGAACCGGCCTCCACCGCCCTCTGAGGCAGAGAATTCCACAGACTCACCACTCTCTGTGAGAAAAAGTGTTTCCTCGTCTCTGTTCTAAATGGCTTACTCCTTATTATTAAACTGTGTGTGTGGCCCCTGGTTCCGGGCTGCCCCAACATCAGGAACATGTTTCCTGCCTCTAGATTCACGACTCTGGGTGGAAAAGTTTCTCCTCATCTCAGTCCTAAATGGCCACAGATTCACAACTCACTGGGTGGAAAAGTTTTTCCTCATCTCCGTTCTAAATGGCCTTCCCCTTATTCTTAAACTGTGTGTGTGGCCCCTGGTTCTGGGCTCCCCCAACATCGGGAACATGTTTCCTGCCTCTGGCGTGTCCAAACCCTTAACAATCGTATATGTTTCAATCAGATAGCCTCTCATCCTTCTAAACTCCAGAGTGTACAAGCCCAGCCGCTCCATTCTCTCAGCATATGACAGTCCCGCCATCCCGGGAATTAACCTGGTGAACCTACGCTGGGCTCCCTCAATAGCAAGAATGTCCTTCCTCAAATTAGGGGATCAAAACTGCACACAATACTCCAGGTGTGGTCTCACCAGGGCCCTGTACAACTGCAGAAGGACCTCTTTGCTCCTGTACTCAACTCCTCTTGTTATGAGGAATAGATCGGGTAGAATCTCTTGCCCAGATTAGGGGAATCGAGGACCAGAGGACATGGGTTTAAGGATTCTGACTCGCTGCTGCCACCCAGTGGGAGAGAGATTCACCACAACAACCTCCCTGTTGCAACGTTACACCCACAGAGATACTGATAACAAATTGGAGGAAGGACATTCTTGCTATTGAGGGAGCCCAGCGTAGGTTCACCAGGTTAATTCCCGGGATGGCGGGACTGTCATATGCTGAGAGAATGGAGCGGCTGGGCTTGTACACTCTGGAGTTTAGAAGGATGAGAGGGATTCTCATTGAAACATATAGGATTGTTAAGGGTTTGGACACGCTAGAGGCAGGAAACATGTTCCCGATGTTGGGGGAGTTCAGAACCAGGGGCCACACACAGTTTAAGAATAAGCGGTCAGCCATTTAGAACGGAGACGAGGAAAAACTTTTCCACCCAGAGAGTTGTGTGAATCTGTGGAATTCTCTGCCTCAGAGGGCAGTGGAGGCGGGTTCTCTGGATGCTCTCAATAGACAATAGGCAATAGACAATAGGGCAGGAGTAGGCCATTCGGCCCTTCGAGCCAGCACCACTATTCAATGTGATCATGGCTGATCATCCCCAATCAGTACCCCGTTCCTGCCTTCTCCCCATATCCCATGACTCCGCTATCTTTAAGAGCCCTATCTAACTCTGTCCTGAAAGTATCCAGAGAACCTGCCTCTACCGCCCTCTGAGGCAGAGAATTCCACAGACTCACAACTCTCTGTGAGAAAAAGTGTTTCCTCGTCTCCGTTCTAAATGGCCGACCTCTTATTCTTAAACTGTGTGTGGCCCCTGGTTCTGAATTCCCCAACATCGGGAACATGTTTCCTGCCTCTAGCGTGTCCAAGCCCTTAACAATCTTATATGTTTCAATCAGATTCCCTCTCATCCTTCTAAACTCCAGAGTATATAAGCCTAGGTGCTCCATTCTCTCAGCATATGACAGTCCCGCCATCCCGGGAATTGACCTTGTAAACCTACGCTGGGCTCCCTCAATAGCAACAATGTCGTTCCTCAAATTAGGGGACCAAAACGGCACACAATACTCCAGGTGTGGTCTCACTAGGGCCTTGTACAACTGCAGAAGAACCTGTTTGCTCCTATATTTGATTCCTCTTGTTATAAAGGCCAACATGCCATTGGCTTTCTTCACTGCCTGCTGTACCTGCATGCTTACTTTCATAGACTGATGAGCAAGGACCCCAGATCCCGTTGTACTTCCCCTTTTCCCAACTTGACGCCATTTAGATAGTAATCTGCCTTCCTGTTTTTGCTACCAAAGTGGAATGCAGACTCTTCCAGCCCGCAAAGATGGCCGGTGGCTGGCGAGTCTGTGAACCGCGAGAGAAACAGGTTGCTGGAGACTCCTCGGTGCAGCAGTCACCTCCAGCCCAGGTCTCCGATGTAGAGGGGGGGCAGAATCCTTGCAGAGCCTCCGGGAGTGTGTGACGGGACACTGCGGAGGCATCTAGGGTTGGCAACTGCCCCGCATTAGCCCATGTTGGATGGGACATTGCAAATGGCCGCCGGCATCCCTTGACGCTGGCTGGGATATTGCAAATGGCCGCCACTGTGTCCCATTTAGGGTTGATAACTGTCCTGCATTACGCCCATGTTTGATGGGACATTGCAAATGGCCACCGGCATCGGGGGGTGGGGGGGAGGGGTTGGGGCTGGGGCTGCTGCAAAGGCATAAGTAAATGGATCCATTCCGATTGGACATGTGTGAGCATCGGGCATTGTGACATCACACGACGGAACCTTCACTAACATTCTATGGGTGAGAGCTGTTTTTTTAAAACATTTTGACATTTTTGGGGGTGGGGGGGAGAAGGATTTTATTAAAAACGTGTACATAAACACGACGAAATTTAATCAGGAGCGGCTACTCGTAAAGAAAAGTGAAATCTCTACTGAAATGGAAAAAAATCTCGGCGTTTCTGCGTGCGGTGTTGGCGTAACGCGGTATCAAAGAGTTGTGTGAATCTGTGGCCATTTAGGACTGAGATGAAGAGAAACTTTCCCACCCAGAGAGTTGTGTGAATCTGTGGAATTCTCTGCCACAGAAGGCAGTGGAGGCCGATTCACTGGATGTTTCAAGAGAGAGTTAGATTTAGTTCTTTGGGCTAACGGAATGAAGGGGATATGGGGAGAAGGCAGGAACGGGGTACTGATTGTGAATGATCAGCCGTGATCGTATCGGATGGCGGTGCTGGCTGGAAGGGCCGAATGGCCTCTACTCCTGCACCTAATTTCTATGTTCCACATCTGTGCAAAATTGCGAGAGTATTTTTCTCGTGACGCGGATAAAAGTCTGAAACTTATAAGAAAGGTTGACGGCCCCTGGAATTCTAGCCGAGTCAAGTCAAGTCCAGTCACATTTATTTCTCGAGCACATTTAAACAACAACTCTCGTTGGCCAAAGTGCTTTATAACCATATAACCATAACAGCATGGAAACAGGCCATCTCGGCCCTTCAAGTCCGTGCCGAACATTTTTTATTTAAATTAAAAATAAATACTTCCCCCTAGTCCCATCTACCTGCACTCAGACCATAACCCTCCATTCCTTTCCCGTCCATATACCCATCCAATCTATTTTTAAAGGATAACATCGAACCTGCCTCCACCACTTCCACTGGAAGCTCATTCCACACAGCTACCACTCTCTGAGTAAAGAAGTTCCCCCTAATGTTCCCCCTAAACTACTGTCCCTTAATTCTCAAGTCATGTCCCCTTGTTTGAATCTTCCCTACTCTCAATGGGAAAAGCTTATCCACGTCCACTCTGTCTAACCCGCTCATAATTTTAAAGACCTCTATCAAGTCCCCCCTTAACCTTCTGCCCTCCAAAGAATAAAGACCTAACTTGTTCAACCTTTCTCTGTAACTTAGTTGCTGAAACCCAGGCAACATTCTAGTAAATCTCCTCTGTACTCTCTCTATTTTGTTGACATCCTTCCTATAATTAGGGGACCAAAATTGTACTCCATACTCCAGAATTGGCCTCATTTGTTATAAGAATAGTATAAACAAACAAACTACATACATATATACGTGTAGCCCTCGCTCAGAGGACGTCAAGAAAGACTTGGGAGTAGAGATAAGTTTTTAGTCTTGACTTAAAGGAGTCGACGGAGGGGGCAGTTCTGATGGGAAGGGGGATGCTGTTCCACAGTCTAGGGGCTGCAACCACAAAGGCCCGGTCGCCCCTGAGCTTATGCCTAGACACGCGGGATGTTCAGCAACCCCAAGTCGGCCGATCTGAGGGACCTGGAGGTGGAGTGGTGGGTGAGAAGACTTTTAATGTAGGTGGGGACAAGCCCATTGAGGGCTTTGTAGACATGGAGGAGATCTTGAAATGTATACGGAACCTTGATCTTGAAATGTATACAGAGATGTCACCAAAGCTGGAATGTGCAGGGATGATTTACGAGGATGTTGCCAGGACTCGACTGAGCTACAGGGAGAGGTTGGGGCAGGCTGGGACTCTATTCCATGGAGCGCAGGAGGATGAGGGGTGATAATAGACAAGAGACAATAGGTGCAGGAGTAGAGGCCATTCGGCCCTCCGAGCCAGCACCGCCATTCAATGTGATCATGGCTGATCATCCCCAATCAGTAGCCCGTTCCTGCCTTCTCCCCATATACCCTGACTCCGCTATCTTTAAGAGCCCTATCTAGCTCTCTCTTGAAAGCTTCCAGAGAACCGGCCTCCACAGACAGAGAATTCCACAGACTCACCACTCTCTGTGAGAAAAAGTGTTTCCTCGTCTCTGTTCTAAATGGCTTACTCCTTATTATTAAACTGTGTGTGTGGCCCCTGGTTCCGGGCTGCCCCAACATCAGGAACATGTTTCCTGCCTCTAGATTCACGACTCTGGGTGGAAAAGTTTCTCCTCATCTCAGTCCTAAATGGCCACAGATTCACAACTCACTGGGTGGAAAAGTTTTTCCTCATCTCCGTTCTAAATGGCCTTCCCCTTATTCTTAAACTGTGTGTGTGGCCCCTGGTTCTGGGCTCCCCCAACATCGGGAACATGTTTCCTGCCTCTGGCGTGTCCAAACCCTTAACAATCTTATATGTTTCAATCAGATAGCCTCTCATCCTTCTAAACTCCAGAGTGTACAAGCCCAGCCGCTCCATTCTCTCAGCATATGACAGTCCCGCCATCCCGGGAATTAACCTGGTGAACCTACGCTGGGCTCCCTCAATAGCAAGAATGTCCTTCCTCAAATTAGGGGATCAAAACTGCACACAATACTCCAGATGTGGTCTCACCAGGGCCCTGTACAACTGCAGAAGGACCTCTTTGCTCCTGTACTCAACTCCTCTTGTTATGAGGAATAGATCGGGTAGAATCTCTTGCCCAGAGTAGGGGAATCGAGGACCAGAGGACATGGGTTTAAGGATTCTGACTCGCTGCTGCCACCCAGTGGGAGAGAGATTCACCACAACAACCTCCCTGTTGCAACGTTACATCCTCAGAGATACTGATAACAAATTTGAGGAAGGACATTCTTGCTATTGAGGGAGCCCAGCGTAGGTTCACCAGGTTAATTCCCAGGATGGCGGGACTGTCATATGCTGAGAGAATGGAGCGGCTGGGCTTGTACACTCTGGAGTTTAGAAGGATGAGAGGGATTCTCATTGAAACATATAGGATTGTTAAGGGTTTGGACACGCTAGAGGCAGGAAACATGTTCCCGATGTTGGGGGAGTCCAGAACCAGGGGCCACACACAGTTTAAGAATAAGCGGTCAGCCATTTAGAACGGAGACGAGGAAAAACTTTTCCACCCAGAGAGTTGTGTGAATCTGTGGAATTCTCTGCCTCAGAGGGCAGTGGAGGCCGGTTCTCTGGATGCTCTCAATAGACAATAGGCAATAGACAATAGGGCAGGAGTAGGCCATTCGGCCCTTCGAGCCAGCACCACTATTCAATGTGATCATGGCTGATCATCCCCAATCAGTACCCCGTTCCTGCCTTCTCCCCATATCCCATGACTCCGCTATCTTTAAGAGCCCTATCTAACTCTGTCCTGAAAGTATCCAGAGAACCTGCCTCTACCGCCCTCTGAGGCAGAGAATTCCACAGACTCACAACTCTCTGTGAGAAAAAGTGTTTCCTCGTCTCCGTTCTAAATGGCCGACCTCTTATTCTTAAACTGTGTGTGGCCCCTGGTTCTGAATTCCCCAACATCGGGAACATGTTTCCTGCCTCTAGCGTGTCCAAGCCCTTAACAATCTTATATGTTTCAATGAGATTCCCTCTCATCCTTCTAAACTCCAGAGTATATAAGCCTAGGTGCTCCATTCTCTCAGCATATGACAGTCCCGCCATCCCGGGAATTGACCTTGTAAACCTACGCTGGGCTCCCTCAATAGCAACAATGTCGTTCCTCAAATTAGGGGACCAAAACGGCACACAATACTCCAGGTGTGGTCTCACTAGGGCCTTGTACAACTGCAGAAGAACCTGTTTGCTCCTATATTTGATTCCTCTTGTTATAAAGGCCAACATGCCATTGGCTTTCTTCACTGCCTGCTGTACCTGCATGCTTACTTTCATAGACTGATGAGCAAGGACCCCAGATCCCGTTGTACTTCCCCTTTTCCCAACTTGACGCCATTTAGATAGTAATCTGCCTTCCTGTTTTTGCTACCAAAGTGGAATGCAGACTCTTCCAGCCCGCAAAGATGGCCGGTGGCTGGCGAGTCTGTGAACCGCGAGAGAAACAGGTTGCAGGAGACTCCTCGGTGCAGCAGTCACCTCCAGCCCAGGTCTCCGATGTAGAGGGGGGGCAGAATCCTTGCAGAGCCTCCAGGAGTGTGTGACGGGACACTGCGGAGGCATCTAGGGTTGGCAACTGCCCCGCATTAGCCCATGTTGGATGGGACATTGCAAATGGCCGCCGGCATCCCTTGACGCTGGCTGGGATATTGCAAATGGCCGCCACTGTGTCCCATTTAGGGTTGATAACTGTCCTGCATTACGCCCATGTTTGATGGGACATTGCAAATGGCCACCGGCATCGGGGGGTGGGGGGGGGGTTGGGGCTGGGGCTGCTGCAAAGGCATATGTAAATGGATCCATTCCGATTGGACATGTGTGAGCATCGGGGCATTGTGACATCACACGACGGAACCTTCACTAACATTCTATGGGTGAGAGCTGTTTTTTTAAAACATTTTGACATTTTTGGGGGTGGGGGGAGAAGGATTTTATTAAAAACGTGTACATAAACACGACGAAATTTAATCAGGAGCGGCTACTCGTAAAGAAAAGTGAAATCTCTACCGAAATGGAAAAAATCTCGGCGTTTCTGCGTGCGGTGTTGGCGTAGCGCGGTATCAAAGAGTTGTGTGAATCTGTGGCCATTTAGGACTGAGATGAAGAGAAACTTTCCCACCCAGAGAGTTGTGTGAATCTGTGGAATTCTCTGCCACAGACGGCAGTGGAGGCCGATTCACTGGATGTTTTCAAGAGAGAGTTAGATTTAGTTCTTTGGGCTAACGGAATGAAGGGGATATGGGGAGAAGGCAGGAACGGGGTACTGATTGTGAATGATCAGCCGTGATCGTATCGGATGGCGGTGCTGGCTGGAAGGGCCGAATGGCCTCTACTCCTGCACCTAATTTCTATGTTTCCACATCTGTGCAAAATTGCGAGAGTATTTTTCTCGTGACGCGGATAAAAGTCTGAAACTTATAAGAAAGGTTGACGGCCCCTGGAATTCTAGCCGAGTCAAGTCAAGTCTAGTCACATTTATTTCTTGAGCACATTTAAACAACAACTCTCGTTGGCCAAAGTGCTTTACATTTGTTATAAGAATAGTATAAACAAACAAACTACATACATATATACATGTAGCCCTCGCTCAGAGGACGTCAAGAAAGGCTTGGGAGTAGAGATAAGTCTTTAGTCTTGACTTAAAGGAGTCGATGGAGGGGGCAGTTCTGATGGGAAGGGGGATGCTGTTCCACAGTCTAGGGGCTGCAACCACAAAGGCCCGGTCGCCCCGTGAGCTTATGCCTAGACACGCGGGATGTTCAGCAACCCCAAGTCGGCCGATCTGAGGGACCTGGAGGTGGAGTGGTGGGTGAGCAGACTTTGGATGTAGGTGGGGCCAAGCCCATTGAGGGCTTTGTAGACATGGAGGAGGATCTTGAAATGTATACGGAACCTTGATCTTGAAATGTATACAGAGATGTCACCAAAGCTGGAATGTGCAGGGATGATTTACGAGGATGTTGCCAGGACTCGACTGAGCTACAGGGAGAGGTTGGGGCAGGCTGGGACTCTATTCCATGGAGCGCAGGAGGATGAGGCGTGATAATAGACAATAGACAATAGGTGCAGGAGTAGAGGCCATTCGGCCCTTCGAGCCAGCACCGCCATTCAATGTGATCATGGCTGATCATCCCCAATCAGTACCCCGTTCCTGCCTTCTCCCCATATACCCTGACTCCGCTATCTTTAAGAGCCTTATCTAGCTCTCTCTTGAAAGCTTCCAGAGAACCGGCAGGCAGAGAATTCCACAGACTCACCACTCTCTGTGAGAAAAAGTGTTTCCTCGTCTCTGTTCTAAATGGCTTACTCCGTATTCTTAAACTGTGTGTGTGGCCCCTGGTTCCGGGCTGCCCCAACATCGGGAACATGTTTCCTGCCTCTGGCGTGTCCAAACCCTTAACAATCTTATATGTTTCAATCAGATAGCCTCTCATCCTTCTAAACTCCAGAGTGTACAAGCCCAGCCGCTCCATTCTCTCAGCATATGACAGTCCCGCCATCCCGGGAATTAACCTGGTGAACCTACGCTGCACTCCCTCAATAGCAAGAATGTCCTTCCTCAAATTAGGGGACCAAAACTGCACACAATACTCCAGGTGTGGTCTCACCAGGGCCCTGTACAACTGCAGAAGGACCTCTTTGCTCCTATACTCAACTCCTCTTGTTATGAGGAATAGATCGGGTAGAATCTCTTGCCCAGAGTAGGGGAATCGAGGACCAGAGGACATGGGTTTAAGGATTCTGACTCGCTGCTGCCACCCAGTGGGAGAGAGATTCCCAACAACAACCTCCCTGTTGCAACGTTACATCCTCAGAGATACTGATAACAAATTTGAGGAAACATGTCCCCGATGTTGGGGGAGTCCAGAACCAGGGGCCACACAAACAGTTTAAAAATAAGGGGTCGGCCATTTAGAACGGAGACGAGGAAACACTTTTTCTCACAGAGAGTTGTGTGAATCTGTGGAATACTCTGCCTCAGAGGGCAGTGGAGGCCGGTTCTCTGGATGCTCTCAATAGACAATAGGCAATAGACAATACGGCAGGAGTAGGCCATTCGGCCCTTTGAGCCAGCCCCACTATTCAATGTGATCATGGCTGATCATCCCCAATCAGTACCCCGTTCCTGCCTTCTCCCCATATCCCCTGACTCCGCTATCTTTAAGAGCCCTATCTAACTCTCTCCTGAAAGTATCCAGAGAACCGGCCTCCACCGCCCTCTGAGGCAGAGAATTCCACAGACTCACCACTCTCTGTGAGTAAAAGTGTTTCCTCGTCTCCGTTCTAAATGGCCGACCCCTTATTCCTAAACTGTGTGTGGCCCCTGGTTCTGAACTCCCCCAACATCGGGAACATGTTTCCTGCCTCTAGCGTGGCCAAGCCCTTAACAATCTTATATGTTTCAATGAGATCCCCTCTCATCCTTCAAAACTCCAGAGTGTACAAGCCCCAGCTGCTCCATTCTCTCAGCGTATGACAGTCCCGCCATCCCGGGAATTAACCTGGTGAACCTACGCTGGGCTCCCTCAATAGCAAGAATGTCCTTCCTCAAATTAGGGGACCAAAACTGCACACAATACTCCAGGTGTGGTCTCACCAGGGCCCTGTACAACAGCAGAAGGACCTCTTTGCTCCTGTACTCAACTCCTCTTGTTATGAAGGCCAACATGCCATTGGCTTTCTTCACTGCCTGCTGTACCTGCATGCTTACTTACATAGACTGCAGGATTACTTTCAGTGACTCTCTCTCTCTCTCTCTCTCTCTCTCTTTCTCTCTCTCTCTCTGTCTTTCTCTCTCTCTCTCATTCCTTCCTTCCTTCCCAGGTCTGTGTGATCTTTGCCCCAGTGTGGAGAAACAGTTGCTGGTTTTCCCCGGACACAAGTGCGGCAGCTTACAGCTGGTGGTGAGTCACTGTCCCCCCGACCCCGGCGCGACACCCCGCCCCCATCGTCCACCCCCCCCCCCCCCCTGCCCTGGTGACCGCTCGGCCCATTGACTGGTGCTAGCCCCTCTCTGCAGGACTTGTCCAACACCAAGTCGGGCATCTCGGCTTGGTGTTGGACAAGTGTTGGAGGAGGATGTCTTGACTTTCTTTCGGGCTGCCCATGTTGGGTGGGACATTGCAAATGGCCGCCGGCATCCATTGACACTGGGCGGGACACTGCAAATGGCCGCCGGCAGCCATTGGCGCTGGGCGGGACACTGCAAATGGCCACCGGCATCCATGGACGCTGGGCGGGACACTGCAAATTGCCGCCGCTCTGTCCCAGAATCGTTTCACGATAGTGGGACACTGCAAATGGTCGCCACTGTGTCCCATCGTCAACTAATGGTGGATGCATTGGACACTGAAAATGGCCGCCACTGTGTCCCATCACCACAGATGGTGGATGGGTTGGACACTGCAAATGGCCGCCACTGTCCCATCACCACTAATGGTGGATGGATGGATGGACACTGCAAATGGCCGCCACTGTGCGGATGGACACTGCAAATGGCCGCCACTGTGTCCCATCACCACAGATGGTGGATGGGTTGGACACTGCAAATGGCCGCCACTGTCCCATCACCACTAATGGTGGATGGACACTGCAAATGGCCGCCACTGTGCCCCATGACCGCCCATGGGTGGTCGAGAGGGACTAATGTGTTTGCTGCCGCTGTGTTTGGGCAGGCTGGCGCGAGTGGGCAAGGTGGGCCCGGTCATCAGTCAGTACGTGGACTCCCAGTGGAGCCTGGCCTGCTTCACCGTGCCCGCGGAGTGTGCCTGCATCTGTGCATTCGGCAAAAACAGCTCCAAGAACGTCAACTCCGTCATCGGTGAATCTCCCCCCTCCCCCCTTCTTTTCCCCCTCTCTCTCACTCCCCCTCCCTCTCTTCTCAATCTCTTATCTCTCTCTCACTTTCCCTCTCTCTCTCTTTCTCTCTCCCTCTCTCTCTCTCGCTGATTAGACTCTAACCCCCTCTCTCTCTCTCTGCCCCCTCTCTGAATAGACTCTAACGCTCTCTCTCTCCCTCCCCCCCTCTCTCTCTCTATTCCCCCTCTGAATGGACTCTAACACTCTAAACTTCTCCCTCTCCCTCTCTCTCTCTCTCTTCCCCCTCTCTGAATAGACTGTAACACTCTAACCCTCTCCCCTCTCTCTCTCCCTCTCCCCAGCCATCTGTGTGGACGGGACCTTCCACAAATACGTCTTCTCTCCTGACGGCAACTGCAACCGCGAAGCTTTTCGACGTCTATCTGGACATCTGTGACGATGATGACTTCTGAACGTTCCCCCCTCCCCCCCCCTGCCCCTCTCTCCCCCTCCCCCCTCCGCTCCCTTCTCCTGGGCCCGATGGCGGGAGATCGGACTGTCTCTGTGAAGCTCTGGGCCCTGGTGAAATCCCACCCACTCACGTTTCATCCCCAACGAGAACATATTTAAACCCCCCCCCCTCCCCAGAATCTTTCTCGCGGAGTCAAACGGCGCGGAAACAGGCCTTCGGCCCGACTTGCCCAGCCCAGCCAACATGCCCCATCTACACCAATCCCACCTGCCCACGTTTTGCCCGCATATCCCTCCAAACCCGTCCTATCTATGGACCTGTCCAAGTGTCTCTTTAAAACGTTGCCTCAACTACCTCCTCCGGCAGCTCGTTCCATACACCCACCACCCTCTGTGTGTGGAAAAGTTACCCCTCAGGTTCCTATTCAATCTTTTCCGCTTCACCTTGAACCTGTGTCCTCTGGTCCTCGATTCCCCTACTCTGGGCAAGAGACTCTGCCCGATCTATTCCTCTGGTGATTTATCCACCTTTATAAGATCGCCCCTCATCCTCCTGCGCTCCATGGAATAGAGTCCCAGTGGATATGGTTCAGTTACGGGCTGTTAATAGTTGGTCTCAGCTTGTGTATAACACAGACATTAAACCTCAGTGTATATAATGAATTAAATATTGAATTAATGAATGAATATGGTTTTTTAAATTGTATTTATTGTCTTAGAAGCAATTGGACAAGGATAAGACGATCGACAGAGCAGTTATACAATTATTGTAGAGATTCTTTTTTAAAACTGTGTCCCATCACCACCGATGATGGATAGAGGGAAGGACACTGCAAATGGCTGCCACTGTGTCCCATCACCACTAATGGTGGATGGATGGATGGACACTGCAAATGGCCGCCACTGTGCGGATGGACACTGCAAATGGCCGCCACTGTGTCCCATGACCACTAATGGTGGATGGATGGATGGACACTGCAAATGGCCGCCACTGTGCGGATGGACACTGCAAATGGCCGCCACTGTGTCCCATGACCACCCATGTGGAGTGGATGGGGCGGGGTGTGGGGGGTGGGGCGGGGAGTGGGTGGGGGGGATGGGAGTGGGGTTGGTGTGGGGCACACTTGCAGACACACACACGCACACACACACACACAGAGACACACACACACACAGACAGACACACACACTCACACAGACACAGATAAGGAGGTGGAGATAGAACCAGGGTCTCGATGAGGTTCTGAGGGGAGGGGGGGGGTGAGGATCGGGGGGGAGGGCGCTGTGTGTGTGTGTGGGGGGGTGGGGGTGGGGGAGCCTAGTGTCTGTACCCCTGGGTCATTAATTCTCTGTGCTCGTGTCCGGGCAGTGCTGGTGTGGGACGAGGGCAAGGACTCTCGGGACAAGCTGGTTCTGGAATTCACCTTCACCAAACCCGTTCTTGCCATGCGTCTCCGCCAGGACAAGTAAGGCTGGTCTCCCCCTCCCCCTCTCCCTCCCTCTCTCCCTCTCTCCCCCTCTCCCCCTCCCCCTCCCTCTCTCCCTCCCCCTCCCTCTCTCCCTCTCTCCCTCCCTCCCTCCTCACTGTCCCTCCTCACGCTCCCTTGGGAATGCTGGGGAATTTTTCCTGTTTGGTTTTTTTCTGGGATTTTCTCCGGCATTTTTTCCAGCATTTTTTTCCGGGAATTTTCCCATATGTTTTATTCCGGGATTTTTCTTCGGGATTTTTTTCTGGGATTATTTCCAGGATTTTTTCTGGGGAATTTCCGCTGGATATTTTTTCTGTGTATTCTCCACGGGATTATTTTCCTGGGATTTTCCCCTGGATTTTTCCCCCGGGATTTCCACCCTTTTTTTTCCTCCGTGATATCCCCCCGGATTTTTTTCCGGGATTTTTCTGCTGGATTTTTTTTCTGGGTATTGTCCACGGGATTTTTTCCCCGGGACTTTTCCCCTGGATTTTTTCCCCCAGGATTTCCCCCCCTCGATTTTTTCCCCGAGATGTCCCC
>JAXLNO010005930.1:0-35022 GCA_038087875.1 Malacoraja senta
GAACGAGGAGAGAGAATGAGAGAAAGAGAGAGAACGAGAGAGAGAATGAGAGAAAGAGAGGAGAACGAGAGAGGAGAACGAGAGAAAGAGAGAGAGAGAACGAGAACGAGAGAGAGAGAACGAGAATGTAGGGCAGAATTAGGCAGATACCCACTGATAATAAATATCCAGAAAAGAGCACTAAATTTTGGAATCACCTTAAATCTAGCCCACCAGATACCCTCCAGTTTAAATCCCATAAAACACAAGAGGGGAGCCCAGAAAAGAGTTCCCTGTGTCAGTTGGTACGGAGACTAACTACCCCCATTCAGTTAAACCCTATCCAGTTAAATCCTGACCAGCCTCAGATCAATACTTATCCCCAATCACCAGTTAGAGTGAACCAAATTATCAAACAATGTAAAGAAACATATTTGGAACATTGGGATAAAGAAACCAAAAGCCAAAGCAGATTAGAATGCTACCGTGCCCTAAAAAGAGATTATAAATTGGCAGACTATCTCTCAACTGTTAGAGACATAAAACAAAGGCAGACCCTCACCAAATACAGGCTAAGTGACCACTATTTGGCAGTTGAAAAAGGAAGACAGAAGAGATTCTGGCAACCAAGAGAAAACAGAATATGTGGCCACTGTTTGACAGATGAGGTTGAAACGGAGGTGCACTTCCTTCTAAAATGCAAAAAATTTGACAAAACAAGGAAATCATACTTTGACAAACTCAGTCAGGCAACCCCTGACTTTAAGGAACTCGATGATACATCGAAACTAAGAATAATCCTTGGTGAAGGAAATACGGCACATCTTGGTGCACAATATGTAACAGCATGCCATAACCTGAGAGACGATGAATGACCAATATGCACATATGTACGCAAACACTAATTGACATTAACTGACACTAAGAAATTAATATTGAATTGTTAAATTAGCTATCCTGTTGTACTGCTTACAGCTGCAAGAACGTGTAGCAATCAATAAAAGGCTATAGGCCTCTTGCGAGTTTATGTACAGGGACATATCTATTTATGCACTGTATACTTGTATTTATAATTATGCATCTTAAATATGTATGTCATGTTTCATACTTTGGCAATATAACAATGTTTTTTGTATCATGCCAATAAAGTTTTTAAATTGAATTGAATTGAATTGAGAACGAGAGAGAGAACGAGAGACAGAGAGAGAACGAGAGAGAGAACGAGAGAAAGAGAGAGAGAGAGAGAACGAGAGAGAGAGAGAGAACGAGAACGAGAGAGAGAGAGAGAACGAGAACGAGAACGAGAACGAGAGAGAGAGAGAACGAGAACGAGAGAGAGAGAGAGAACGAGAACGAGAGAGAGAGAGAACGAGAACGAGAGAGAGAGAGAACGAGAACGAGAGAGAGAGAACGAGAACGAGAGAGAGGCGAGAGAGAACGAGAGAGAGAGCGAGAGAGAACGAGAGAGAGAGCGAGAGCGAGAGCGAGAGAGAGAGAGAGAGAGAGAGATAAACGGAGAAATAGATTGTGTGAGAGAGAGACAGAAACAGAGAGAGAGAGAGAGAGAGAGAGAGAGAGAGAGAGAGAGAGAGGGGGCGAGACAGACAGACAGTGAGAAAGAGAAAGAGAGGCAGAGGGAGAGACAGAGAGATAGAGAGGGAGAGAGGAAGTCAGACAGACAGCCAGAGAGAGAGACAGAGAGGGAGACAGAGAGAGAGACGGGGACGTGAGCGGCCATTGAAGACGGCCAGGATGCCGGTGAGCCCCCCATCTGCTCGGTGTGTGGGCTGAGCTTCGAGGGGCTGAGCTTCGATGGAGGACCACATGATGGGGCTCAACAAGGAGAAGCGTTATGAGTGCGACATGTGTGGCAAGGCCTGGCAGTGCGCCGAGCGAGCTGGAGATCCACCGGCGGGTGCACACGGGATAACGCCCCTTTGAATGTTCCACCTGCGGCAAGAACTTCGCCAGCTACAGCAGCCTGCTGCGGCACAACCGCGTGCACTCCGACGAGAGGCCCTTCATCTGCTCCGACTGCGGCAAATGCTTCAAGACGGCGAAACACGTGAAGATGCACCGGTGGGTGCACACGGGCGAGAAGCCCTATGGCTGCTCCAATTGCGACAAGAGCTTTACCTGGTTGTCGGGGCTACGGAAGCACCGGTGGGTGCACAGCAGTGAGCGGCCCTTCACCTGCTCCGACTGTGGCACAGGCTTCAAGTCATCCACAAACCTGAATGAGCACCAGCGCAACTGCAGCGGGAAGCGCCTCTACACCTGCACCCAGTGTAGCAAGGGCTTCACCCACTCCAGCAAGCTGCTGTCCCACCAGCGCACCCACACCGGCGAGCGCCCCTTCACCTGCGCCCACTGCGGCAAGGGTTTCACCCGCTCCGGCAGCCTGCTGGAGCACCAGCGCACCCACACTGGCGAGCGCCCCTTCACCTGTGCCCAGTGTGGCAAGGGCTTCACCAAGTCCAGTCACCTGCTGGTGCACCAGCGCACCCACACCGGCGAGCGCCCCTACACCTGCGCCCAGTGCGGCAAGGGCTTCACCTGCTCCAGCAAGTTGCTGGTTCACCAGCGCACCCACACCGGCGAGCGCCCTACACCTGCGCCCAGTGCGGCAAGGGATTCACCAGCTCCAACAGCCTGCTGGTGCACCAGCGCACCCACACCGGCGAGCGCCCCTACACCTGCGCCAAATGCGGCAAGGGATTCACCAGCTTCAACAGCCTGCTGGTGCACCAGCGCACCCACACCGGCGAGCGCCCCTACACCTGCACCCAGTTGTAGGGGCGCTCCTCCAAGCTGCTGTCCCACCAGCGGGTGCACACCGGCGAGTGTCCCTTCCCCAGCCCGGTTTGTGGAGAGCGCTTTGCCATGGCCTCCCACACCCTGTCTCCCCAGCGCGTGCACACCAGTGGCCAGCCCTACGACTGCCCGAACTGCGGTGAGGAATTTGACAGCTCGTGGGGGTTGCGGCAGCACCGGCGGACCCATGCCGGTGAGTGGTTGCTCCCACTGCGGCAAGCGTTTCAAGAGTGCACGGGGGCTGCGGGAGCACCAGCGGATACACACCAGAGATAGACCCTTTGTGTGCGCTGAGTGTGGCAAGGGTTTCACCCGCATGTCCAGCCTGTGGCAGCACCAGCGTATTCACAGTGGTGAGCATCCCTTCCCCTACCCGTCCGTGGTAAGGGCTTCACCCGCCTTGACCACCTGCGGAGCATCACCCATCCCTTCTCTCCACAGATGCTGGCCTGTTCCCGCTGAGTTATTCTGCCATTTTATGTCCTTTTTCTAAACCAGCATTTGCAGTTCCTTGTTTTCAACCATTCTGGTTAACCATCTCTGCACCTTCCCCAAAGCCTGTAATGGGGTGATCAGAACTGTATGCAATACTCCAAATGCTACCTGACCAATGTCCCTTAAAGCTGCACACATACATTCCTTCCACAGATGCTGCCTGACCCGCTGAGTTACTCCAGTACTCTGTGAAATGTCACCTATCCATGTTCTTCACAGATGCTGCCTGACCCGCTGAGTTACTCCAGCACTGTGAAACATCACCTATCCATGTTCTCCACAGATGCTGCCTGACCCGCTGAGTTACTCCAGTACTCTGTGAAACATCACCTATCCATGTTCTCCACAGATGCTGCCTGACCCGCTGAGTTACTGCAGCACTCTGTGAAACGTCACCTATCCATGTTTTCCACAGTGCTGCCTGACCCGCCGAGTTACTGCAGCATTTTGTGTTAGAGCCATATGGGCCTGTCCCACAAGCTATTTTTCAGTGGACTGCCTATGACTGTCAAGTTGCCAGCAGTCGCTCAAAAACCGGGAACTGGAACGGTGACTGTCAGAGTGGAACACACACACAAACACATCCAGCACGTGTGAATTTTTTAATCAGTGCTCCCCCAGCTTGCCCTCTCTAAAAAAAAATCACATGGTGCAAAGCCAAGGTGATACAGACGCACACCGCGATGAATAGGAAGGTTGGCATTGTAAAATATACAGCTAAAGCAAAGTGTGTGGTAAGTCCTTTAAAAGAGTGGGGGGGAGAAGGAGTGGAGACAAACTTTTAATAAGTCAGAGATACATGGCTGTGAAGCTTGGCAGACATTAACATTACCGGTCGGTTATTCTTGGTTCTGAAAACTACTTGCCGTTTTTGTCCCCAATGAGCCAATGAAATTCACCGGACAGCACCGGCTACAACCTACAAGAACCTTCGACCTTCTGGCAACCCATTAGGACCTCCTGAAGACCACTTAAGGCTCAGGAATTCTCGCTACTCTCCATGGTGGCTTCATTCTAGTCGCCGCTAATTTTTGTCCTGGAGTCTGTCCCGACCCCATCTCTTTTCCAGCTTTCTCCGCGACTCCATCAGCCCAAAGAACGGTCCAGACCTGACACGTCGCCCGTCCATTCCCCTCCAAAGTGCGGTAGAACAGCAGCTCAGCCATCCGTGGTGGGAAACGGATGGAGGTGTTCCTAATATAAGCCCTCCTTGGCCTTGCCGAGAATGCGCTTCCATTCTTGTGATGGGATGCAAGGTCCGAGCTGACCAGTCATAGACAGGCCCTCCCCTTGTGGGCCATCTCTTTGTCATTCCTCTGTCTTCTCGCTGGTGAAAGGTGTCAGGATTAATCCGGAGTCACCGCTTCCCGTCCCTCGGACATTCCACCTCAACTCCGACCAGTGGGATCTCACTCTCCGCCATTGGACGTCTGCAAGACTCCAGCTACGGGAAACAAGGACGTTGGCTCGTTAACCCGCTGGAGCCAAGTTGTATTACAATGAAATAAATGTCTTTTTCTAAGCAAAAACAAAAAGATTGGCCCCAAATAATCAGCGCCACCAGTCTCGACAATAGTCTGTCAGTCCCTTCTACTGGTTTTGTTATTTTAAGTATGTTTTGAGAGCAGGTTGGACAAAGCAGCAGTGAAACGACCGTTGGCTGGACTTGGTGAGTCTTGAGTGCAGGTTTAAAAAAGACGGCAACAGCACTTTAGTGGTCTTTAAGTGCAGGTCGGACAAGCACATACTTCCAAGCTCATCAGAGGAAGTAAGGTTAGGAGTGAGTGTGGGGATTGGCTGAACAATTAGATTGGACGATTGGTAAATTGGACAATTAGGCAATTTAGCATCTGATATAAGCAAGACTTGCTCAAGGCATGCGGCCCTGTTTGGGTGCGGCCCTGTCGGGGAAGAGCCCTGTGAGAAAAGTGCGAGTCTTTGGCTGCCAGTCTTAGAGAAAAGTGGGAGTCTTTGGTTGTGAGTCTTCGGCGAGGAGGCTGAGGGAGGAGGCCACACCAAACGCTGGAGAGGGAGAGACGAAAGAAGGAAATGTCAAGGAAGCTGATTCAAGCTTGCAGGATGTGGGAGGTCAAGGACATCGCTACTGCAAATGTGTGAAGTGCATCCAGGTACAGCTCCTGAAGGTCTGTGTTCGGGAAGTGGAGAAGCAAATGGATGACCTCAGGTTTGCCCGAGAAACTGATTCGTTTCTCGCAAGTCCTACACTAAGATTGTTACTCACCTAAGGTACTGGAAGAGAGAAGGTGGGTGATGGTGAGAAAGGGAAGGAAACATTCTTCTGCAGTTGTATAGGGCTCAGGTAAGACCATATCTGGAGTATTACGTACAGTTTTCTTCTCCTAATTTGTGGAAGGACAACCTTATGATTGAGGCAGTGCAGTGCAGGTTCACAAAATTGATCCCTGGGATGGCGGGACTGCCATATGAGGAAAGATTGAAAAGACTAGGCTGGTATTCACTGGAGTTTAGAAGGATGAGGGGATATCTTATAGAAACTTATAAAATTATAAAAGGACTGGACAAGCTAGATGCAGGACATTTTCCCCCAATGTTGGGCGAGTCCAGAACTAGGGGGCACAGTCTTAGAATAAAGGGGAGGCCATTTATTAAATGCTAACTGCATTTCATTGTCTCTGTACTTGTGCACTGCACAATGACAATAAAGTTTGAATCTCAATCTGATTTAAGACGGGTGAGAAAAAACTTTTTCACCCAGAGAGTTGTGAATTTGTGCAATTCCCTGCCACAGAGGGCAGTGGAGGCCAAAAACACTGGATGGTTTTAAGAGAGAGTTAGATTGAGCTCTAGGGGTTAGTGGAATCAAGGGATATGGGGAGAAGGCAGGCACGGGTTATTGATTGGGCACGGGTTATTAACTGAGGTCTCCAGTTGTACGTCTTCAGAACAGGTTCACCCACTTAGAAGCTGTCGGGACAGAATATGTCAACACACTGAGCGGCGGACTGGCTTGCGAAGCAAAAAATGCTGTTGTGCCAAAACAAAAGAGGCCGACGTCAGGCAACGCTATGGTAGTTGGAGACTCCATTGTGAGAGGTACGGACAGAGGTTTCTGCGGCAACAGACTGGATTCGAGGATGGTGTGCTGCCTCCCTGGTGCCAGGATCCAGGATGTCACGGACAATAGACAATAGGTGCAGTAGGCCATTCGGCCCTTCGAGCCAGCACCGCCATTTAATGTGATCATGGCTGATCATCCCCAAACAGTACCCTGTTCCTGCCTTCTCCCCATATCCCCTGACTCTGCTATTTTTAAGAGCCCTATCTAGCTCTCTCTTGAAAGCATCCAGGGAACCTGCCTCCACTGCCCTCTGAGGCAGAGAATTCCTCAGACTCACAACTCTGTGAGAAAAAGTTTCCTCGTCTCCGTTCTAAAATGGCTTACTCCTTATGCTTAAACTGTGGTCCCTGGTTCAGTACTCTCCCAACATCGGGAACATGTTTTCTGCCTCTAGCGTGTCCGAACCCTTAACAATCTTATATGTTTCAATGAGATCCACTCTCATCTTTCTAAACTCCAGAGTGTACAAGCCCAGCCGTTCCATTCTCTCAGCATATGACATTCCGCCATCCAGGGAATTAAACTTGTAAACAGACGCTGCACTTCCTCAATAGCAAGAATGTCCTTCCACAAATTAGGGGACCAAAACTGCACACAATACTCCAGGTGTGGTCTCACTAGGGCTCTGCACAACTGCAGAAGGATCTCTTTGCTCCTATATTCGACTCTTGTTATAAAGGCCAACATGCCATTCGCTTTCTTCGCTGCCTGCTGTACCTGCATGCTTACTTTCATAGCCTGATGAACAAGTACCCCAGATCCTGTTGTACTTCCCCTTTTCCCAACTTGACGCCATTTAGATAGTAATCTGCCTTCCTGTTTTTGCTACCAAAGTGGATAACCTCACATTTACCCTCATTAAACTTCAGAGTGCAGAAAATCTTCAAGGGCGAAGGTGACCTGCTGGAAGTTGTAGTGCATGTTGGCACAAACGATGTCGGAAAGAAGGGGATGAATATCCTGTAGCGTGACTAGAGAGCTCGGAAACATGCTGAGTTTGCTTCCAGTTCCTGGTGCTGGCGAGAGCAGGAACAGGGAGACACAGGACCTGAATGTGTGCAGAGGAACTAGTGCAGGGAGCAGGGATTTAGATTCTTAGATCTCTGGGATCTGATTTGGAATAAAGGGGAACTACAAAAGGGACGGATTGCACCTTAGCTGATGGGGGACCAGCATTGTGCCACTGCTAAACTAAATAAGGGGCTGGGGGGTCAAATGGGATAGTCAAGGACTGAGTTTAAAGGGAAAGAGAATAAAGGGATAGTTAATGACCCCAGAATTGACGGGAAATAAAGTTCACGAAGGGTTGGGAGAGTATGGCCAAGTGTAATAGGGATCAATGTGAAAGGTGAGATGCGTAAAGAATTAAAAGTATTGTATATGAATGTGCGAAGTATAAGAAGTAGATGAGCTTGAGGCTCAGTTAGAGGTTGGTAGAGATGACATTGTGGGGATTACTGACACGTGGCTGCAGGAGGATCAGGCCTCGGAACTTAATATTCCAGGTTATACATCCTATAGAAAGGACAGGCAGGTGGGCAGAGGAGGGGGGGGGGTAGATCTGCTGGTGAGGGGTGGAATTCAGTCCCTTGCGAAGGAAGACATGGGGACTGACGAGGAAAAGTCACTGTGGATTGATTTGAGGAATTGTAAAGGCAAGAAGACACTAATTGGTGTTATCTACAGACCCCCAAATAGTAGCCTAGATGTAGGGTGTAAGTTGCAGCAGGAGTTAAAACTGGTATGTAACCATGGTAATGCCACTGTGGTGATGGGGGATTGCAATATGCAGGTAGACTGGGAAAATCAGGTTGGTTCAGGACCCCAAGAAAGAGAGTTTGTAGAGTGCCTCCGAGATGGATTCTTAGAGCAGCTTGTAATGGAGCCGACCAGAGAAAAGGCAATTCTGGATTTAGTGTTGTCTAATGAACCAGATTTGATAAAGAGAACTTGAGGTAAAGGAACCGCTTGGATGTTGTGATCATAACACGATTCGTTTTAATCTGCAATTTGAGAAGGAGAAGGTTAAAATCGGAAGTGTCAGTGATGTAGTTGAACAAAGGGGACTATGAAGGCATGAGAGAGGAGCTGGCCCAGGTAGACTGGAAAGGGATCCTAGCAGGAATGACGGTGGAACAGCAATGGCAGGAATTTCTGGGCATAATCCGGAAGACGCAGGATCATTTCATTCCAAAAAGGAAGAGAGATTCTAAGGGGAGTAGGAGGCAATCATGGCTGACGAGAAGTTACGGATAGAATGAAACTAAAAGAAAAAATGTATAACACAGCAAAGAGTAGCCGGAAGCCTGAGGATTGAGAAACAACAGAAGGAAACAAAACGGGCAATACGGGCTGAAAATATAAAGTTTCAGGGAAGCTGGCCAGGATATAAAGAAGGACAGTAAAAGCTTCTGTAGATATGTGAAGGGAAAAAAGTAGCAAAGTCAAATGTGGGTCCCTTGAAGGCAGACACGGGTGAAATTATTATGGGGAACAAGGAAATGGCAGAAGAGTTGAACAGTACTTCGGATCAGTCTTCACTAAGGAAGACACAAACAATCTCCCAGATGTACTGGAGGACAGAGGATCTAAGGGGGGTAGAGGAACTGAAAGACATTTTCATGAGATGAGGAATAGTATTGGGTAGGCTAATGGGACTAAAGGATGATAAATCCCATGGGCCGGATGGTCTGCATCCCAGGGTCCTCAGGGAGGTGGCTCTAGAAATAGTGGAAGCATTGGTGATCATTTTCCAATGTTCAATATATTCAGGATCAGTTCCTGTGGATTGGAGGGTAGCTAATGTTATCCCACTTTGCAAGAAAGGAGCGAGAGAGAAAACGGGGAATTACAGACCAGTTAACCAGACCGGTGGTGGGAAAGATGCTGGAGTCAATTCTTAAAGAGGTAATAATGGGGCATTTGGGTAGCAGTAAAAGGATTAGTCCAAGTCAGCATGGATTTATGAAAGGGAAATCATGCTTGACTAATCTGGGAATTTTTTTGAGGATGTGACAAGTAAAATGGATGAAGGGGAGCCAGTGGATGTAGTGTATCTAGACTTTCAGAAAGCCTTTGATAAGGTCCCGCATGGGGAGACTGGTGACTAACATTAGAGCACATGGTATTGGGTGTAGGGTGTTGACATGGATAGAAAATTGGCTAGCAGACAGGAAGCAAAGAGTGGGAGTGAAAGGGTCATTTTTAGAATGGCAGACAGTGGCAAGTGGAGTGCCGCAAGGCTCGGTTTTGGGGCCGCAACTGTTTACCATATATATTAATGATTTGGAAAAGGGAATTAGGAGCAACACTAGCAAGTTTGTGGATGACACAAAGCTGGGTGGCAGTGTGAACTGAAGAGGATGTTAGGAGGTTGCTGGGTGACCTGGACAGGTTGAGTGAGTGGGCAGATGCATGGCAGATGCAGTATAATATAGATAGGTAAGTAAGTTTATTGACCAAGTATTCACATACAAGGAATTTGCCTTGGTGCTCCACCCACAAGTAACAACATGACATACAGTGACAGTTATGAATGACTCAGAAAACACTAAACATTAAATAATAATAAAACATTAATGATAAAACACCATTGATCAAGCATGTGAACCAACAAAATACCAGATCAAAGGGAGGCTGCAGATTTTTGGCTGTTGAGTAGAGCAATTACTCGTGGATAAAAACTGTTCTTATGTCTGGCTGTGGCAGCTTTGACAGTCCGGAGTCGCCTACCAGAGGGAAGTGATTCAAAGAGTTTGTGGCCAGGGTGAGAGGGGTCAGAGATGATCTTGCCTGCTCGCTTCCTGGCCCTTGCAGTACAGTTCATCAATGGGGGGAAGGTTGCAGCCAATAACCTTCTCTGCTGATCGGACGATTCGCTGCAGCCTCCAGATGTCGTGCTTGGTGGCTGAGCCAAACCAGACCATGATGGAGAAGGTGAGAACAGACTCTACGATGGCCGTGTAGAATTGGATCATCATTACCTGTGGCAGATTTTGCTTCCTCAGCAGCCGCAGGAAGTACATCCTCTGTTGTGCCTTTTTGACTGTGGAGTCGATGGTAGTCCCCCACTTAAGGCCCTTGGAGATGATGGTTCCCAGGAACTTAAAATACTCCACAGATGTGACTGTGGTGTTGTTGATGGTGAGTGGGGTGAGGGAGGGGGAGCTCTCCTAAAGTCCCCAATCAATTCCACTGTCTTAAGAGCATTGAGCTCTAGGCTGTTGCAACGGCACCAGGACGCCAGCTGTGACACTTCCTGTCTGTAGGCAGATTCCTCCCCATCCTGGATCAGTCCAATCAGGGTTGTGTCAACCGTAAATGTGAGGTTATCCACTTTGCCGGCAAACACAAGGGGGCAGATTATTATCTCAATGGGGTTAGGTTAGGTAAGGGGGAGGTGCAGAGACCTGGGTGTCCTTGTACACCGGTCACTGAAAGTTGGCATGCAGGTACAGCAGGCAGTGAAGAAAGCTAATGGAATGTTGCCCTTCATAACAAGAGGATTTCAGTATAGGTTCTTCTGCAGTTGTATAGGGCTCTGGTAAGACAACATCTGGGGTATTGTGTACAGTTTTGGTTTCCTAATTTGATGAAGGACATCGTTGTGATTGAGGCAGTGCAGCGTAGGTTCACGAGATTGGTCCCTGGGATGGCGGGACTGTCATACGAGGAAAGATTGAAAAGACTAGGGTTGTATTCACTGGAGTTTAAAAGGATGAGGGGGGGGATCTTATAGAACTATAAAATTATAAAAGGACTGGCCAAGCTCGATGCAAGAAAAATGTTCCCAATGTTGGGCGAGTCCAGAACCAGGGGCCACAGTCTCAGAATAAAGGGGAGGCCATTTCACCCAGGGAGTTGTGAATTTGTGGAATTCCCTGCCACAGAGGGCAGTGGAGGCCAAATCACTGGATGGATTTAAGAGAGAGTTAGATAGAGCTCTAGGGGCTAGTGGAATCAAGGGATATGGGGAGAAGGCAGGCACGGGTTATTGATATAGGACGATCAGCTATGATCACAATGAATGGCGGTGCTGGCTCGAAGGGCCGAATGGCCTCCTTCTGCACCTATTTTCTATGTTTCTATGATCACAAGGGCTCGAAGGGCCGAATGGCCTCCTGCACCAATTTTCTATGTTTCTATGTTTGGTTTAGTTTAGTTTTGAGATGCAGCGCGGAAACAGGTCTTTCAGCCCGCGGAGTCCGCACCGACCTGCGATCACCCCCGTACACTAGCACTATCCTACGCACCAGTAGGGACAATTTAAACAATTTTGCGGAGGGCAGATTAATCTACAACACTGAACGTCTTTAAATGGAGGAAACAGGAGCACGCGGAGTAAAAACCCACGCAGGTTAAGGGGAGAACGTACAAACTCCACACAGACAGCACCCGTAGTCAGGATTGAGCCCGGGTCTCTGGCGGTGAGGCATCAGCACAGTACCACAGGCGCCTGCATATGGGAGAGTGCCCCTACACCTGCAGCGACTGCAACAAGGGCTTCACCCAGTCTCACAGCCTGCCGGTGCACAAGCGCATCCATACCGGCGAGCGCCCCTACACCTGCGCCGAGTGCGGCAAGGGCTTCACAAAGTCCAATCACCTGCTTGTGCACCAGCGCACCCACACCGGGGAGTGCCCCTACACCTGCAGCGACTGCGACAAGGGCTTCACCCAGTCCCACAGCCTGCCGGTGCACCAGCGCACCCACACTAGTGAGTGCCCCTACACCTGCGCCCAGTGCGGCCAGGATTTCACCCAATCCACCAGCCTCCTGGAGCACCAGCGTACCCACACCGGATAGCGCCCCTACACCTGCGCCCAGTGCGGTAAGGGCTTCACCCGCTCCACCAGGCTGCTGGAGCACCAGCGCACCCACTCCTGCAAGCGCCCTGCACCTCTGCACAGTTCGGCAATGGCTTCACCCAGTCCCTCAGCCAGCTGAAGCACCAGCACACCCACACCGGCCAGCGCACCTACACCTGCGCACAGTGCGGCCATGGCTTCACCCACTCCAGCAACCTGCTGAAGCACCAGCACACCCACACCGGCGAGCGTCCCTACACCTGCGCCCCAATGCGACAAGGTCTTCTTCACCAGATCCAGCAGCCTCTTGGAACACCAGCGCACCCACACCGGCTAGTGCCCCTTCACCTGCGCCTACTGCGGCAAGGGCTTCACCCGCTCCACCTATCTGCTGTCCCGCTGGCGACCGTTCCTTCCCCAGCCCAGTGTGTGTAGCTCTTTGCCATGGCCCCCCACGCCCTGTGTCACCAACACGTCCACACCAGTGGCCAGCCCTACGACGGCCCATACTGCAGTGAGGTGTTTGACAACCTGCGGGGATTGCGGCAGCATCAGCGGTCCCACGCCAGCAAGCAGCTGCTCTCACTGTGACAAGAGAGCATGGGGGCTGCGGGAGCACCAGCGGATACACATCGGAGAGAGACCCTTTGTGTGTGCTGAGTGTGGCAAGGGTTTCACCTGCATGTCCAGCCTATGGCAGCACCGGCGTACACAGAGCGGCGAGCGGCCCTTCCTCTGCCCGTCCTGTCGTAAGAGCTTCACCCGCCTTGACCATCTGCTGGAGCACCGGCGAGTTCACGCCGGCTAGCGCCCCTTCACTTGCCCGCTCTGTGGCAAGGCCTTTGCCCGCTTCTCCAGCCTGCTGGCATGCCGCATTGTGGATGGGCGCTGTTTAGGTAGACACAAAATGCTGGTAGGAATGGGTAACTTTTCGAGTAATTTCTTCAGAAACCTATTCCATCTCCAGAGATGCTGCCTGTCCCGCTGAGATAGTCCAGCATTTTGTGTCCTTTTTTGTAAACCAGCATCTGCAGTTCCTCGTTTTTAAACCATTCTGGTTAACCATCTCTGCACCTTCCCCAAAGCCTCCACATGCTCTCATACACGCGCCCTATCTCTCACACATGCACTCTCTCTCACACATATTTTCAGACACGCTCTCTCTCGCTCTCACACATTCTCTCACACACATGCACACTCACACACTCTCTCACACATGCATCATCTCACACATGCACACTCTCACACACAAACACGCCGAACACTCCGCACAGTTCACATTAACCAACCTGATCTCCCGGTAGCTCAGCACTTCAACTCACCCTCCCATTCCGATTCCGACCTTTCTGTCCTGGGCCTCCTCCATGGCCAGAGGGAGAAGATTGGAGGAACAGCACCTCATATTTCACTTGGGTAGTTTGCATGCCCGCGGTATGAACATTGACCTCTAATTCCAGGTAGTCCTTACTTTCTCCTCTCCTTCTCAGCTCTCCATCAGCCCACTGGCTCCACCTCTTCCTTTCTTCTTCCTGCCACCCCCCCCCCC
This sequence comes from Malacoraja senta, assembly GCA_038087875.1. Lineage (NCBI taxonomy): Eukaryota > Metazoa > Chordata > Chondrichthyes > Rajiformes > Rajidae > Malacoraja > Malacoraja senta. Next base: position 13,743 of record JAXLNO010005930.1, read on the forward strand.
CACCCTCACATCAGTCTGAAGAAGGGTTTCGACCCGAAACGTTGTCTATTTCCTTCGCTCCATAGATGCTGCCTCACCCTCTGAGTTTCTCCAGCAATTTTGTCTACCTTCAATTTTCCAGCATCTCCAGTTCCTTCTTAGGCATTTAAAGTGTTTTTTAAAGAAAGTTTTGACGCATTTGTGCCTTGTGTAATAAATAAAGCAAATTATCAAAAGATAATTGGGACCTACCAGCCTTGGAGGGCATCTACAACACACGGTGCCTCAGAAAGGCCATCAGCATTCATAAAGACTCCTCACACCCTTGCAATAGTCTGTTCGAACTTCTACCATCTGGCAGACGTTACATGGCCTTCTACGCCCGCACCTCCAGACTTAGGAACAGCTTCAACCCCAGAGATATAGCTGCTCTGAACCGGCCCTGCTGATGCCCCCCCCCCCCCCCCCCCCCCATGAACTGTCTCCCTCAGTAGGTCACATCGCACATCGACCCGGCACAGTCCTTTTTGCACTATATACTGCGTTAACTGGTTTTGTTAAATCTTGTTTCTCTGGGTGTCAACATTTTTAGCTAATTAAGTTTTTAGATCGAATGGAAGCTGCATACCAAATCTCGTTGTACCTCTGTGCAATGACAATAAAATATATTATTATTATTATTATCATTATTTATCCTGACCTCACTGTGAAAGAGTTTAATTTGGTCAAGTTTGCTTCGTAAATTTAAAATGGAGATTTGCTGAAAAACAAAGCAGTCAAATTTAAAAGAGAATTTTCCCAGCAGATTAAAGCCTGGGAAAATCTTAGAAGCTTGGTTTATACTAATCATTGAAATAATGTATTAACAATGTATTAACATAGAGATGTATAGTCTGGGCACAGCACCATATTAGATATGTCTGAACTGCCTGTCCCAGCTAAGGACAGGTAGTGGCTTTCATCCAAGTCTTACAAGCTTGTTTTAGTTCACAGACAGATGCCCATTCTGGAACTAAGATGGAAGTCATTTGAAAACAAAATGGAGTTAGTTGTCCTTCCGGAATGGGCAGCTGTATTGAAGCTGTGCCAAGATTTGAGAATAAGGCTGACATTGCAAATATGGTACCCAGACGTGGCGCCGACGGCCAAGAAGCTGAAGCAAAGAAGTCGAAGCCAAAGAACCGAATGGAAACGAGGCCGAAATGGCAAAAAAGCGAAAGAGTACGAAGACGAAACGCCAACTAACCGAAAGGATGTGACTCCTAAATGCAAACTAACCGAAAGGGCAGGACGCCTAAAAGCCAACTAACCAAAAAGATGCGTCGCCTAAATGCAAATCTCTCTCTCTCTCTCTTTTTAAAAAATTTTTTTTTTAAACTTTTCAAAAACTTTATTCAACACACTCAATGATACATCACATCAATACATAATCAAAAGATACATTATATCAAACCACATCATTATAGTACAACAGTACATTCATTATTTATTATACTCTCCACCCCACGTGGTGACCATCGCCCACGGAAGGCCTCCAGAGTCCCTGTGGACACCGCATATTCCCGCTCCAGGGACACCCTTGCACGGACGTACGCCCGGAAGAGGGGCAGGCAGCCAACTCTCGCCTCACCATCGACCGCCCGCTGCCTGGACCCACGAATGGCCATCTTAACCAGGCCCAGGAGCAAACCGACAGGGAGGTCCCAACCCCCCACTTGGCTCTCCCCACACCCTACCTTATGCCCACACGCCAGAATCGTGGGACTAAAATGCAACCAGAACTTAAGGAACAACCCCTTCAGATATTGGTACAGGGGCAGTAACCTCTCACACTCCATGTATATGTGGAACACGGTTTCTTCCTTGCCACAGAAAATACACGCGGCGGACGAACCCGTGAACCGACTCAAAAGTTTATTACAAACCACCGCTCCATGCAACAGTCTCCACCCCAGGTCCCCAATGTAAAGGGGGACAACTCCCGTATAGAAGGACCCCCACCAGGGACCCCCCCCCACCATCAGGTGGTAACACCGTCCGCCAAGGTGTGTCAGGACGGGAAACAAAGGCAAGGAGGTGCAGAATGTGCAGGAACATCCTATACAATGTGCGTCTCTTCGCATCACGAAACGGTATGCTGATCATCTCAGAAAGGCGGCTCAGGTTGTGTGGAGCCGGTTCCCGAGATATATCCCGGAGCCTTGGCCCGATGAGCAGATCTGACGGAGCAATTGAAAGCTCAGCCAGAACCACTCTAGGCACTCGCCTCTCCTCGACACCCGCCATGACTGGGTGAGGACCGGCCACTCCCGCATCCGCACCATCCCCCTCCCCTCGTAGAACAACACGCTGGCTGAAAACAACCAAATTCCTCACTCTGATCACATCCTGGTAGAAAACAGGCAAACCCCTTAGGGCGGGTCTACTGATGCCCGCCACCGGGAGCCGCGAGCCCCCCCCCTAGGCAACGACCACGACGAAAAAAATACGTGGCCAGAGCGTGCCATCTGGGGGGATTCTCTACATACATATACCTCCGCAGAGTCCTGAGACGGAGAGCCGCCACCTGGGTACGCACGCATACCAAGGACTGACCGCCCTCCTCTAACGGGAGACTCAGGACCGCTGCAGAGACCCAGTGCTTCCTATTTCCCCAGAAGAAATCTACCAGCTTCTTCTGAAGAGCATTTACAAATATGGAAGGTGGGACAAGAGTAGCCAGCCGGTACCATAACATAGAGGCCACCAGCTGATTTATGACCATCACCCTCCCCCGGAAAGAAAGAACTCCAAGCAAGCCCGACCAGCGCCACAGCCGGGCAACCACCTTCGTCTCCAACTCCTGCCAGTTCGCCGGCCAAGCATCCTCAGTGGGACTCGGGTAAACCCCCAGATAGAGGAGATGTGTGGTGCTCCACACATACCTTTCCATCTCCTCCGGCAGGGAATCCACCTGCCACTGACCCACTAAAAGACCAGAACACTTACTCCAGTTAATCCTGGCAGAAGATGCAGCTGAGAAAATCTCCTGGCAGTCACGCTTCCTCCGCAGGTCACCAGGATCAGTGAACATAAGGAGGACATCATCTGCATACGCTGAAAGAACCACCTCCAACCCCGGCCCAGGTAGGGCCAGGCCTGTCAACCTCCTCCGAAGAAGACACAGGAACGGCTCCACACAGACCGAGTACAACTGACCCGACATGGGGCACCCCTGACGGACCCCCCTCCCAAACTGAAAGGGAGCCAACAACACACCATTAACCTTCACCAGGCACTCCGCTGCAGCGTACAGAAGCCGGACCCGGGCCACAAAATGCGGTCCAAATCCAAACGCTTGCAACGTCCCGAATAGGTAATCATGCTCTACCCTATCAAAAGCCTTCTCCTGATCAAGAGACAGAAAAGCAGCTGACTGACCAGTACCCTGAACTATATGAATCAGGTCCCTAACCAGGTGGATGTTATCCTGAATGGACGTGCCAGGGACTGTATAGGACTGGTCAGGATGAATCATTTGAGACAGCACAGGGCCCAGGCGATTTGCCATTGCCCGTGCAAATACTTTATACTCTGTACATAGGAGAGATACCGGCCTCCAGTTCTTCAACAAGCGGAGTTCACCCTTCTTAGGCAGCAAGACAACAACTGCCCTACGCCACGAGAGGGGCATCGCCCCGGCCGCCAGACTCTCCCCCAGCACCAACATGTAATCACCCCCCAGGATATCCCAGAAAGCTCTGACAAACTCTACCGTCAACCCATCCATCCCGGGTGACTTGCCCTTCCTGAGCTGAAACAATGCACAAGTCAACTCCTCCAAAGATAAGGGGCCATCAAGAAGATCGGCCACCTCCCTATCAACAGTCGGTAGACCCTCCCACAAGTCCTGCTGAGCCTCCCCGTTATATCCCCCTGCGGGGAACAGGGACCCATAAAAGGACCTGACCTCCTCACTGATCCTCTCCGGATCAGTGACTGAGGATCCATCATCTGCGAGCAGCTCTACGAGCTTGCTTGCAGGCTCCCCTCCCTTTCTCCAACGAGAAAAAGAAAGGCGAAGCTCGGTCCAGATCTTGCATCATCTGTACCCGCGCCCTCACGAAAGCGCCTCGGGACCGCTCAAGCAGCAGATTCCTCAAGGCTTCCTTCTTCTCCTGAAACTCTCCCCATCCACAGGAGTCCTCACCATCCCGACCCAGGCGAGACTCTGCACCTCGTAGCTCCCTCTCAAGCCTCGCGACCTCTGAGTCCCTCCGTCCGGTCGACCCCCACGTATACTCCTTACAAAATAGACGAATGTGAGCCTTCCCCACATCCCACCACTGCCTAAGGGAAGAGAAGCACCTCCGCCCCTCTCTCCACTTCCCCCAAAACCTACTGAATGACTCCCGGAAACACCGATCCTCCAGCAACCGGTTGTTAAAGTGCCAGTACGCGGACCCAGCCCTAGCCCTAGAGTGAAGTCCACACGCACCAAACAGTGATCCAAACATGGCACCACCCGCATTGAAGCCTCTGAGACACGGGCAACAAACGCTTGGGAAATATATATTCTGTCAATACGGGAACCACCACCCTCATACCTCCGCGAAAAAGCATTGGAATCCGGATGGAGGTTCCGCCATGCATCAACCAACTCAAAGGATTCAATCATCCCTCTCAACTTCTTCGCTACAGCAGGGGCACACTGAGTACCAGAACGATCTCGCGCCTCAAGTGTGCAATTAAAGTCCCCACCAAGGAAAACACACTCTCCCCTATCAATAGTGCTCAACAGATCAGTCACCTCCTGAATTAGGCCAGCCTGCATCGTACCGGAGCTAGGGGCATACACGTTAATGAAATGCAACGGCATGCCATCCATGCTCACTGCCAGATGGAGCAAACGTCCTGGCACAACTTCATTCACTTTTAAAATCGTTGGCAGGAAATTCTGGGCCAACAGAAAGGCCACCCCACTCGAATTCGAGCTGAGATGGCTCATGTAAACCCCCCCTTCCCACTCCAGTCTCCAGGTAGGTTCATCACTAACAACTGTGTGCGTCTCCTGCAAAAAACACACTGCAAATCTCCCCTCTTTAAGGACTGATAAAAGCTGAAATCTACGAAAACTCGCTCTACTCCCGTTTAAGTTTAATGTTGCGACGGTGAATGTAAAGGCCCACTATATTAAACCCCATCACTCCCCGTAGACACAACAAATTTCTCTCTGAGTAATACCAAAAAGTCCCCAAACTGCCTCTCCTCTAAGTCAGTAAGATCACTCTCCCTGCTGCCAAGAATATCCTCGAGAGTCGGAATCAAACCTGGCAGATCCTTCCACCACCTACTAGCAGCCTCCAATCTTGTTCTGACGGAGCGGTTTGTTCTGAGAAATTCTCGAACCACCTTTATCTCACATTCAAGAGACTCGACCTTGGACCCTGGGCACTGGGCCAACGCACTTGCACCTGCACCATCAGGCTCCACATCACAACGTTCAAGGTCTCTTTCAGTAATTGAACGCCCAGAACTCTACAAAAGCTCTCCACCCCCACTACCCAAACTTTCCTGTTCACCCTCCCCCTCCTCCAGCAAGACACCACCCCCAGGATCAATGCCAGGTAAGGGCCCCGAAACCCCCAACTGGAACAAGCATCCCCCTGACTGGCTTGGCACCTGCACGCTACCATCACCCTCCACTCCCTGGCCTGGGGAAACAAAAACACTAGGCACCCCCAGGGCCTGGGATACACTGCCACCCCTTGAACCTAAAGGGAAATCACCTCCCGAACTATCCCCGACCTCCACACCACCTATAGCATCCCCACCACTAGCAACACCCAGAGGCTCGCCTCTTTCTTTTAGCCTCTCCCCTTCCACCTCATCCGGCGATGCAGCACGCCCCCCATTACCACCACTGGCACTGATGTGCAGCATAGACTGGAACACCACAGCCCCCGAACCACCCCCCTCAGGCTTACTCTGCTCATCCCCCATCTCAGGGGCCCCCCTACCAGGGGCACATACCCCATCCTCTGGCGTTCCATCACCCTCAAGAGGCCTCTGAAACGAGGGGACCTCCTCCGACCCAGAGGACACACCCCCAGGGGAGCTCACCTCACCACCCGATGAGATAACTCCATCGGAGGGCCCCTGAAATGAAGGGACAGCCACCCGCCCAGAGGACACAACTCCATCGGAAGCAACCCCCTCACCTGCCCTAATTTTCGCCTCACGCCCTTCCTCTTCCTCTCCAGGCCTATTCCTTTTTACCCCACTAACATGCGGCAATACGGTGACCTCCATAAAGGAAGGGTCTTCCACCCCCTCACTACCCCCATCCACTATACCACCCGCACACTTTACCATCCCTTCCCCCATCTGAGCGACCTCGTCGCCTTGCTGGGCCACATCAAGCACACTCTGGACCTCACTAGATCTGACACGCACCCCGGTCTCAGATTGCGTTTTACTCTCTGGATGGCCCTTTCCCCTCTTCCTCCTCGACTTCTTCACCTCCCACTCCCCCCCCCATCTTTTTCCTCCCCCTCTCCACCCTCTCCCTCCCCCTCACCATTAGCCACCACCACCTCCACAGTCTCAGGACGCAGGGGCCTTAGGCCTTCCCCGCCCCGGGTCCCCAAGGCAGAACTTTCAGACCCAGATGGCCTATCAGTTCCGCCCCGGATCCCCGAGGTAGAGCTAGCCTCCCTAGCCAGGTCAGCAGTGGCGCCCCGCGCCACCGAGACATGATGTACCACCCCGGATGGGCCAGCATTGCATTCCTGGGCCACTACGCGAGAACTTCTAGCAACGCCCCCGCGAGAAAGACACTCTTTACGGAGATGACCATATGCTCCACACTCATGACACCGTGCCTTCCCCCAACTCCAATACACGGTTCTATGGAGACCCTGACAATCCACCTCAAAGCTCCCCTCCCCGCCTTCATCCTCACCCACCTTCATGAACACCCTCCTCTTGAAACTCAAGATCCCTCTTTCCTCCGGATCCCCCCCGAGGTGCCTGAGCCTAAAGCACTTATACCTCACCTCCCCAATCGTAGACAGGTGTGGCATAAGTGCAGCATCCGAAATAAATGTGGGGCAACTCCGCAGGAGAACCGGTCTCACCCTAGATAACCACGGATCCACCTGTAATTGGATCCCCCCCCACTGATATCCCCCTCTCCAACGCCATTTTCACACCCTCCTGGGTCTTTAAAATCATCTCCACCTTTCCTCTTTCAAGCTCGGAAGAGACAACAGCCCGCCCCCCAATAAGGTCATTCACGGCCTTGGTAATTACTCCCCTTGACATCTGGGGCCCAGTTTGGACCGAGATACCAAACTTGCCCCAATCCAAGTCCACATAAGGCTCATACTCCAATGTCCTCGCATCCGCCTCTGATGCCGCCACTGCGTAGCTCCGGTTCTTCGGCCTCGCCCCAGCCATCGCCATCCTGACAGAGGCACAACCAGCTCCAATCGACCCGGCAGCTCAGCTCCACGTTAATTCCCGCAAACAGTCACAGTCAACAAGTAGCAGAACTCTGAAGCCTCCAGCTACAGCCAGAAAATCCCCAAAGACGTCCACAGCCGAGAGCAGCTTTTGGGAAGCTCTACCCCATTCTTTCCGGACTCAAAAGTATCATCTTCACATTAAACCCGGCATCCGCCTGAGCAAAATGACTTTAGGGCATTCCCTCGATCTCCATGCACTCTTGGCAGTCCGCCAACGACAACCGCACCCTCGACAATGGAAAAATATCTCCGGAATGTCCGCACTTGTGGAGAATTCCTAGAGCAGAGAAAAGTTTCACCAGTCCAACAATAAGTTAAACTATGAAGCCCCTCTGCCTCTGTTCCTTCCCCATCGACAACGTCCTTGAAAAGCTGTTTGAATCCTTCTCAACTTCAGAGCTGAAAAAAAACAGTCTCTCTCTCTCTCTCTCTCTCTCTCTCTCTCTCTCTCTCTCTCTCTCTCTCTCTCTCTCTCTCTCTCTCTCTCTCTCTCTCTCTCTCTCTCTCTCTCTCTCTCAATTTTTCAATTCAATTTAAAACTTTATTGGCATGATACAAAAAACATTGTTATATTGCCAAAGTATGAAACATGACATACATATTTAAGATGCATAAGTATAATTACAAGTATACAGTGCATAGATAGATATGTCCCTGTACATAAACTCGCAAGAGGCATATAGCCTTTTATTGATTGCTACACGTTCTTGCAGCTGTAAGCAGTACAACAGGATAGCTAATTTAGCAATTCAATAATAATTTCTTAGTGTCAGTTAATGTCAATTAGTGTGTGCGTACATATGTGCATATTGGTCATTCACCGTCTCTCAGGTTATGGCATGCTGTTACGTATTGTGCACCAAGATGGGCCGTATTTCCTTCACCATGGATTATTCTTAGTTTTGATGTATCGTCTAGTTCCTTAAAGTCAGGGGTTGCCTGACTGAGTTTGCATTTCAGGAGGAAGTGCACCTCTGTTTCAACCTCATCTGTCAAACAGTGGCCACATATTCTGTTTTCTCTTGGTTGCCAGAATCTCTTCTGTCTTCCTTTTTCAACTGCCAAATAGTGGTCACTTAGCCTGTATTTGGTGAGGGTCTGCCTTTGTTTTATGTCTCTAACAGTTGAGAGATAGTCTGCCAATTTATAATCTCTTTTTAGGGCACGGTAGCATTCTAATCTGCTTTGGCTTTTGGTTTCTTTATCCCAATGTTCCAAATATGTTTCTTTACATTTTTTGATAATTTGGTTCACTCTAACTGGTGATTGGGGGTCAGTATTGATCTGAGGCTGGTCAGGATTTAACTGGATAGGGTTTAACTGAATGGGGGTAGTTAGTCTCCATACCAACTGACACAGGGAACTCTTTTCTGGGCTCCCCTCTTGTGTTTTATGGGCTTTAAACTGGAGGGTATCTGGTGGGCTAGATTTAAGGTGATTCCAAAAATTTAGTGCTCTTTTCTGGATATTTATTATCAGTGGGTATCTGCCTAATTCTGCCCTACATGCATTTGTTGGTGTTTTCCTTTCGATGCGGAGGATGTTCCAACAAAATTCCGCATGCAGGGCCTCCGTTGTATGTTTTTCCCATTTACTATAACTATGGTGACTGAGCGGCCCCCATACTTCACTACCATGAAGCGCAATAGGCTGGATTACACTATCAAATATTTTAAGCCAGATTTTAATGGGAATTTGGATGTTGTAGAATCTTCTTTTTATTGCATACAGAGCTCTTCGAGCTTTCTCTTTTAGTGCATTCACTGCCATATTGAAGCTCCCTGATGCTGCAACAGTTAGACCAAGGTAAGTATAGCTCATAGTGTGTTCGATAATAATACCATTGAGAGTAAATTTGTATTTATCTTCCTGACATCTGGTTTTTTTCTGGAAAATCATGATATTGGTTTTCTTTAGATTTACTGCCAGGGCCCAATTTTGGCAGTACTCATCAAGTAGGTCCAACTGTTGCTGCAGTTCCTGTTCTGTGGGGGACAGCAGAACCAAGTCATCTGCATAAAACAGAGATTTTACCTCTCCGTCCAGGAGACAGAGGCCCGGCGCAGTGCTCTGGTCCAGCTTTATTGTCAAATCGTTTATATATAAATTAAACAGTGTCGGGCTCAGATTGCAGCCTTGCCGGACGCCTCTTCTCTGGGTGAAGAGATCAGTGCGTTTGGCCCCAATTTTAACGCCACATTTATTATTCAGATACATTGATTTGATAAGGTCATATACCTTTCCTCCTATACCACAACAGAGTAGTTTGTAGTAGAGCCCTTCATGCCAAATAGAGTCAAATGCTTTCTCAAAGTCAATAAAACAGGCAAATATTTTTCCATTTTTTGCTTGGTGTACATGTTTTTCAATGAGAGTGTGGAGGGTGTAAATGTGGTCAGTGGTACGATGTTTTGGGAGGAAGCCAATTTGGTTTTTACTGAGAATGTTGTGTTTGTTAAGGAAATCCTGCATTCTGTTATTTATGATACTGCAGAATAACTTCCCTAGGCAGCTACTGACACAGATGCCGCGGTAGTTATTTGGGTCTAGTTTGTTTCCACTCTTATAAATGGGTGAAATAAGCCCTTGGCACCAAATATCAGGGAAATAACCTGAACGTAGTATGATGTTGAACAGCCTAAGTACTATGTCCTGCATCTCCGGAGTGCTGTATTTGAGCATTTCATTTTTAATGCTATCTGGACCACAGGCTTTCTTTGAGTGAAGAGATTTTATTTTTAAGGTCAGTTCTTCCAAAGTAATTGGGAAATCAAGGGGATTTTGATAATCTTTGATTACTATTTCTAGTGTTTGGAGTTTTTCTTTGATATGAGAGTGATTTGAGTTTATTTTATTTATTGGGATGTCTTTATATAGATTTTTGAAGTGTGCTCTCCAGATATCACCGTCTTGAATTGGTAATGTTTGTAGTTTTGTTGTGCTCAGGTTATTCCACATATCCCAAAATTGGTTTTGATTTATGGAATTTTCAATTTCTTCAAGTCTTTTGTGAGTGTGATTTTGTCTTTTGTTCCTAATCGTGTGTTTATACCTTTTAAGAGTTTCATTATATCTAATGCGTAAGTCTGGATTGTTTGGTTGACGGTGTTTTTGGTTCGATATTTTCCTCAGATCTTTTCTGACATTCTTACACTCGTAGTCGAACCATTTTTCATGGTTGTTTTTTTTGATAATTTTTCTCTTCTGTTTCACAAGGTCAGATTTAATAGCTGCCTTGTGAAAGATCATATTAATGTCCTTTATAACCATGTTTACACCATCTCTAGTAGTCTCATATGGGTTTGTTTTGAATTTCAATATTTTATTTGTGAGATCAGGTGAATTCAGGGCCACGATGAATTTATCTCCACTATCTGAAGCCCATCTGTACGTCTGATTTAGTTTATACAGCTTACTTGGTTCCTTTTTTACGTCTTTAGTTTGACTATGGTCTGAAAGAGGGGACTGCTGCCTAACAGTGAATGCACTGATAGTGCAGGGGTCTATGTCAGTAATTGCGTAGTCTACCACGCTAGACCCAAGAGATGAGGAATATGTAAACCTTCCCATCGAGTCCCCTCTGAGCCTACCATTAACTATGTACAGGCCCAAGGCTCGGCAGAGATGCACTACCATTCTACCACTTTTATTTATTTCACAGTCCAGGTTGTTCCGGTTAATGATAGTTGGTGTGACATACAATGGGGTTTGACCGAACACATGGTTGTTGCCCTGTGGGTCTATGGAGTCGGGTTCACATCCGGTCCTTGCATTCAGGTCTCCACATAGTAGCACATTTCCCTGGGCCTGGAAATGATTGATTTCCATGTGGAGAGTTTCAAATATATCCTCTTCAAAATATGGTGATTCTATTGGGGGTATGTAGGCGGCACATAGATATATATCTTTTCCAGTTATTCCAATTGTTTTATCTAGTTTCAACCATATATGTGATTTCCCCTGTTTTATTGATGTAATGTGACTGTCTAGTTCTTCTTTGTACCACACCAAGACACCCCCAGAGGTTCTGCCCTTACGTATATCAGTAGTTTTTACTGAGGGCACCATGATTTCATGGTACCCTGAGGGGCAGTGAATGAATGTATCCTTTCGGTACCATGTTTCCGTTAATATCATTATATCAGTGTCTTCTATAGACTTTAGGAACTCAGGGTTCCCAGTCTTCATCCCGAAGGTTGAAGAGTAGAGACCCTGGATATTCCAACATCCTATATGAAATGAACTCATTTATTTTCTATTTATATTCTTTTCTTTAGTTTAAATAAAACCTATTTTGCGGGACAGGTGCGAAAACACTATTTTTTTTTTCTATAATTGGGGAACGTTAGGTAAAGTTTTGTATGCTATGGTAAGGCAGACTCGTACTGCCACCTAGTAATAATAACTATATTAATAATAGCAATATCAACAGTATTAATAGCAATATCAACAATATCAACAGTACTAATTCAGTGCAAACATATCAACAATATCAACAGTACTAATTCAGTGCAATCATATGCTGTTTTTATCAGTCACTCGGAAGGGACTGTTTTTCTATTTGTGTCCTTTGTTACCATAGGAGGTGGGAACAAAGGGTGTGCAGCAGCTGCCTGATCTCTCCCATCTCCGAGTTGATCCACGGCTGTGGCTGGAATGAGCCGCGGGCAGTGGCGGCCCTGGCTGGGCTGTTATGTTGCCTCGCAGTTTGGCGGGTTGTCCTGACATGGTGGGGGGAAAGGAGTCCAGATTGGCCTCTTGGGTTCCCGTTGATCGTGGGGGAGGGAAGGTTACGTCCCAGGGCAGTATATTTGAGGTTCTTTGCGAAGACCCTCACCCCCTGTCCGTTTAGATGTATTCCATCATGGAGGTCCCATGTACCGATGGTCGGGTGGTGGGCCAATTGGACATTAGGGAGGGCGGCACATCCTCTGCTGATGTCTATGTTGGCATTGTGAATCACATGGGGTGAGGTATCCGTCCTGGGCAGCAGGGTAGAGATCACGATCCTCGAATCAGGGAATTCCTTGCTGGCCTTTTCTGCCATCCTTGTCATTGCCCCAGCAGTACGATGACGTAAGGTGCGCAAATCATTCGTGCCTGTATGGATCACAATGTGTTGAGGGCTCCCGATGGTGTCTTTGCTCAGGACCTTCATTGCATGGTCTGTGGTGCTGCACGTTTTAACCAATACCTGGAGACCTGGGAACAGCCTCTGGGGGTCCAGAAACCTCCCGTTGGAATCAGTGAGTAGGACCACCTGGGGGGCAGGAGGTTGGGTGAAGCTAGGGCGAGGGTTGCCTGTTGACTGTGTACCTGGGGCAAGCTGTGTACCAGAAGGGGTGTCCACTAATGGTATATTGGTGGGCTGAGTGCAGCTCAGAGGGGTCGGAGCAGCCATAGGGAAGTGAGCAGCAGCTGGAATCTGTGTGATTTCATTTGTTCTTTTTGGGATTTCTTGGTGATTGTCCCTGACATTCTGGAGCTGCTTGACAGGTTCTTTTCCCTGTTTACTCATTTCCTCCTTTATTTTGGCTAATTGGGCCCGGAGTGTACAGTTTTCTTGTTTCAACTCTTCCAGGGCTCGCTCCATCTCAGAGGTGGTAGTTTCATTTTTGGTCCTCATCTGATTGAAGTCCTCCTTTAGCTGGTAGAGTTGCCTACCCTGCGCTTGTTTAAGTTCCGTGAACTCGAGTTCTAGCTGAGCCAGATTCTCTCTCAGCTGGCGGCTTGAATTATGAGGTGTAGGGGGGTAGAGATGGCCATGGCAGCAATTGTCTCTAGTGGACTGTCATCTTCATAGTTATCCAGGTGGGTATTGGTGCATTTTTCATTTACTTTCTCTTTTAGCAGGGGAAAGATCCCTTCAAAAGAGTCCAGGTTTTCTGAGTTTCCTTGTATCATGATCTTGCCTTTATTATAGTATGAGATAGTAAGGCTAGGATCATCTTTATCCAGGCTTTGATCTTTGCATACTTTTAGTCTGCCCCCATATCCAATACCCTCACTATTGACATATGGGTAGTTTTCAAGCAGAGTGTCTTTCCATGGAGAGATGTATTTAGTGAAGAATATGAGGTTACACTTCTTCCTACACCGTTGATGTTGGGCGTAATCAGCGTAAAGGACCTCTGGGTTTTCCTGGATGGTTTTGTCCTTATGTTTATCTTTTGCATTTCTGCTTTTGCGTTTTTCTGGGTATGCTATTTCCCAGCTCTTTGTTCTGCTTGCTATGCTGCTTCGATCTATCTGATCTGCCTGCAGCATTTTATCTGATTGTTTATTTATTTATTTATTTATCAATTTATTTATTTATTCCCCTTTCCAAGTTTTCGTGTTTTCACACCCTGTCCCACTTTGGGTATAGTTTTCAGGGGTTCATTCTAGCTATAGCTATTTTGGGTAAGTTTAAGTTTGTTGGATAAGTTCAGTTTAAGTAGGTTTTGGCCACACAGACCTTCTTGGGTCGACCAGCCTCGGGCCAGATTTCACGGGCTGTTTACTCACGGCCTTGTGGAGCTGCAGCAAACGGAGGGTCTCTGTCGCACAGCGCACACCTGGCTCTCTCTCTCTCTCTCTCACAGCGAGGGCTGGGCAGGGCAGGGCTGGGCTGGCTTCACATCTGTTCTTCACGGGAACGGGAACAGTGTCGGGAGTTCGCCGATTCCGGGTATCGGTGCCTGTGGTCCCGGCCTCCAGCGTCTCTCTCTCTCTCTCTCTCTCTCCCGCGGGTCCCGACATGATCTCCCGTTTAGGTGAAGGACGGCGATCATGTCGGGGGGATATTTCTCCCTCCCCACACGGCCCCCGGGTCCCAAATCCTCACCCTCTGGGGACGACGGCAACGATCAATAATCGATAATTGTCCCCGGGACTCACGCAAGTATCACCACGGGCGCCGCCATCTTGGATCTCTCCCTCTCTCTCCCCTCTCTCTCCCTCTCTCTCTCTCTCTCTCTCTCTCTCTCTCTCTCTCTCTCTCTCTCTCTCTCTCAATTTTCAATTTTCAATTTCAATTTAAAACTTTATTGGCATGATACAAAAAACACTGTTATATTGCCAAAGTATGATACATGACATACATATTTAAGATGCATAAGTATAAATACAAGTATACAGTGCATAGATAGATATGTCCCTGTATATAAACTCGCAAGAGGCCTATAGCCCTTTATTGATTGCTACACGTTCTTGCACCTGTAAGCAGTACAACAGGATAGCTAATTTAGCAATTCAATATTAATTTCTTAGTGTCAGTTAATGTCAATTAGTGTGTGCGTACATATGTGCATATTGGTCATTCACCGTCTCTCAGGTTATGGCATGCTGTTACGTATTGTGAACCAAGATGTGCCGTATTTCCTTCACCAAGGATTATTCTTAGTTTTGATGTATCATCTAGTTCCTTAAAGTCAGGGGTTGCCTGACTGAGTTTGTCAAAGTATGTTTTCCTTGTTTTGTCAATTTTTTTGCATTTTAGGAGGAAGTGCACCTCTGTTTCAACCTCATCTGTCAAACAGTGGCCACATATTCTGTTTTCTCTTGGTTGCCAGAATCTCTTCTGTCTTCCTTTTTCAACTGCCAAATAGTGGTCACTTAGCCTGTATTTGGTGAGGGTCTGTCTCTGTTTTTTGTCTCTAACAGTTGAGAGATAGTCTGCCAATTTATAATCTCTTTTTAGGGCACGGTAGCATTCTAATCTGCTTTGGCTTTTGGTTTCTTTATCCCAATGTTCCAAATATGTTTCTTTACATTGATTGATAATTTGGTTCACTCTAACTGGTGATTGGGGATAAGTATTGATCTGAGGCTGGTTAGGATTTAACTGGATAGGGTTTAACTGAATGGGGGTAGTTAGTCTCCGTACCAACTGACACAGGGAACTCTTTTTCTGGGCTCCCCTCTTGTGTTTTATGGGCTTTAAACTGGAGGGTATCTGGTGGGCTAGATTTAAGGTGATTCCAAAAATTTAGTGCTCTTTTCTGGATATTTATTATCAGTGGGTATCTGCCTAATTTCTGCCCTACATGCATTTGTTGGTGTTTTCCTTTGGATGCGGAGGATGTTCCGACAAAATTCCGCATGCAGGGCCCTCCGTTGTATGTTTTTCCCATTTACTATAACTATGGTGACTGAGCGGCACCCATACTTCACTACCATAAAGTGCAATAGGCTGGATTACACTGTCAAATATTTAAAGCCAGATTTTAATGGGAATTTGGATGTTGTGGAATCTTCTTTTTATTGCATACAGAGCTCTTCGAGCTTTCTCTTTTAGTGCATTCACTGCCATATTGAAGCTCCCTGATGCTGCAACAGTTAGACCAAGGTAAGTATAGCTCATAGTGTGTTCGATAATAACACATTGAGAGTAAATTTGTACTTATCTTCCTGACATCTGGGTTTTTTCTGGAAAATCATGATATTGGTTTCTTTATAAGATATTTACTGCCAGGGCCCAATTTTGGCAGTACTCATCAAGTAGGTCCAACTGTTGCTGCAGTCCCTGTTCTGTGGGGGACAGCAGAACCAAGTCATCCGCATAAAACAGAGATTTTACCTCTCCATCCAGGAGACAGAGGCCCGGCGCAGTGCTCTGGTCCAGCTTTATTGCCAAATCATTGATATATAAATTAAACAGTGTCGGGCTCCAGATTGCAGCCTTGCCGGACGCCTCTTCTCTGGGTGAAGAGATCAGTGCGTTTGTCCCCAATTTTAACGCCACATTTATTATTCAGATACATTGATTTGATGAGGTCATATACCGTTCCTCCTATACCACAACAGAGGAGTTTGTAGTAGAGCCCTTCATGCCAAATAGAGTCAAATGCTTTCTCAAAGTCAATAAAACAGGCAAATATTTTTTCCATTTTTTGCTTGTTTTTCAATGAGAGTGTGGAGGGTGTAAATGTGGTCAGTGGTACGATGTTTTGGGCAGAAGCCAATTTGGTTTTTACTGAGAATGTTGTGTTTGTTAAGGAAATCCTGTATTCTGTTATTATGATACTGCAGAATAACTTCCCTAGGCAGCTACTGACACAGATGCCGCGGTAGTTATTTGGGTCTAGTTTGTTTCCACTCTTATAAATGGGTGAAATAAGCCCTTGGCACCAAATATCAGGGAAATAACCTGAACGTAGTATGATGGTTGAACAGCCTAAGCACTATGTCCTGCATCTCCGGAGTGCTGTACTTGAGCATTTCATTTTTAAATGCAATCTGACCACAGGCTTTCTTTGAGTGAAGAGATTTTATTTTTAAGGTCAGTTCTTCCTGTAAAAGACTGTTCAAACGCATAGGTCTTCACTCTCAGTTCTATCTGCAGCACATTTGTATTCGTATACACACACATTGCCCTAGCTGTTCGTGGTCCGTTACCGGAGCTAGAGAGCGAGCTAGGGGGGAAGGTTACATTTATACTGAAGCTATTGGGGAGTGGTTAGTAGTAGTGAGGTCTTTGTTAAAGGAACATGCACGCTCTACATCCTTCCCCTTGAAAAGGGAAACATAGTAATGATGACAGTGAGACCACGACTCGTACGCTAGGCACAAACCCGCACGTACATCGTCAGAAAACGTGAAACATTCAAGCAAACTCCCCGTAACGTTCAGGCGACTTGACCAGACGCCCGGAGCGGGTATTCAGCCCGCCTCCCCCCCCTCCGAAGGTAGAGCAGGTACCGGGGCAGGAGTGGCGATAGGTGAGCCGAAAGGGGAGTGAGCAGGA
Organism: Malacoraja senta; assembly: GCA_038087875.1. Lineage (NCBI taxonomy): Eukaryota > Metazoa > Chordata > Chondrichthyes > Rajiformes > Rajidae > Malacoraja > Malacoraja senta. The sequence goes on from JAXLNO010005930.1 coordinate 30,957, forward strand.
GAGGGAGTACGAGGAGACCGGGGAGGAGACAAGGGCACCGCAACGGGCACGCGAGCGGGAGAGGGCTGATGGGGGGGCCAGGAGGAGCAGGCGGGAGAACGGGCGCCAGGGCAGAGGAGCGGGAGGCAACGAGGTGGCAACCGGGGGAGCAAAAGGGGCTGTGGGAGGCGGAGCGGGCTCGTTGACAGGCAGCAATGCTGGCGGGACCGGCGTAGATTGTGCCCTCGTAGTCAACCAGGTAAGAGCGCGGGAGCTAGGCAAAGCCGATGACAACAGCCAAGCGGTGGTGTCCGGAGGGGGACTGCATCCGGACGACCTGGCCCTTGAAGAGGGGCTGAAGGGGACGGCATGACTTGTCGTGGGAGCGCTTCTGGACGACCTGTTTCTGGGTAATACGTTCCGGACAGCAGCAGGGCTGCGGACTGCGGGCTGTAGGGACCGCTGGGAGACAGGGATCGGAGGGCGAGTGGTGCGGGACATGAGCCGCTGAGCGGGGTGAGGCACCATGGCAGGTCGCGCGCGACTAATATTTCGGAGATTCAGTAGAGCGAGATAAAAATCCGAATGCGACAGTCTGCAATGTTCCAGCAGCTCCTTGGCACTGCGGACGGCGCGCTCAGCAAGGCCGTTGCTCTGCGGGTACTCCGGGCTGTTGGTGATGTGGCGAAAGTTGTAGGCGGCGGCGAATGCGCGGAACTCAGCACTCGTGAACTGGCCCCCGTTGTCAGACTGCACAGTCACAGGAATGCCAAAGGTCGCAAAGAGGGGTTGCAACTTCCCGATGACAGCAGCAGAAGTGAGGGAGTGCAGACGCGCAATCTCGAACCAGGTGGAGTAAGAGTCGACCAGGACCAGGAAATGTTTGCTACGAAATATGTCCGTAGCGACCGCCATCCACGCCAGGGCGGGGGCAGGCTGTTGCAGGAGTGGCTGGCGTTGCTGGTGCGGAGAGAGCGTATTGCAGGTAGAGCAGGCAGAGACCCTCTCCCGGATGTCCTGTGCCATGTCGGGCCAATAAAATTGGCTCTGGGCCTGGGACAGGGTGGCATCAGCTCCGGGATGGCCGTTGTGGGCAGTTTGGAAATAGTGGTCCCGCAGAGCAGCAGGCACCACAACCTTGTGGCCCTTTACCACCACGCCATCCTGCAGCACAAGTTCGTCCCGGACTAGGAAGTAGGGCGCAGCACCAGCCGGCAAGGGTGAGCGACGGTCAGGCCAGCCGCGACGGATGACGTCTATAAGCTGTTGCAGGGCAGGATCATTGGCAGTGTGGTGAATCAGGGACTGCATCTGCTGGGAAGGCATGAAGTTGACGTTTAGCACCATCAGGTCGGTTGACTCGTACGGGTGGCGGGCAGTAGATGCCAGCGGTGCGCGGGACAGCGTGTCGGCCACAAACATGTCCTTGCCCTTGCGGTACACGATTTGAAACGTAAAGCGTTGGAGTTCCAGCATCATACACTGCAAACGGGAAGAGGCAACGTGGATCGGTTTGTTCAAGATCGTGACCAGCGGCTGGTGGTCGGTTTCGATAGTGAAGGTGTTACCCATAATGTAGTCCCTGAACTTCGAGCAGGCGAACACCACGGCAAGGAGCTCCTTCTCGATCTGAGCGTAGCGTTGCTCGGTGGGAGTCATGGTGCGGGAGGCGTAGGAGACAGGTAGTTGCAGGCGGTCGTGGATCTGCAGGCAGGCGGCACCGAGACGGAAACTTGATGCATCGCAGGTAATGACGATAGGGCGCTTTAAGTCGAAGAACTTCAGAGTGGGGGTGCGAACCAGCCGGGATTTTAAGTCATCGAAGGCTGCCTGATGCAGCGGGTACCAAACCCAGGCAGTGTCCATCTTGGTCAGTTCCCTCAGGGGTGCACTCAGCTCGCTGAGGTCAGGAATAAATTTCCCCAGGTAGTTCATCTTGCCCAAAAAGCGCTGCAGGCTTGGCACGTTGATCGGAGCTGGCATCTCTGAGACCGCAGCTGTCTTCTGTGGGTCTGGTTTCAGACCCTCAGCCGTAAAAACGTGGCCCACGTAGGTGACCTCCGGGACGCGGAAACGGCACTTCTTGGGGTTCAGTTTGAGGTTGATCTCCCGAGCCCGATCCAGGACCAGGCGGAGGTGGAGGTCGTGCTCAGCGACGTCCCTCCCGTACACCAAGATGTCATCGACGATGATAGCACACGGCAGACCTGCAAATAGCTGTTCCATGGTGCGCTGGAAAACCTCGCTGGCAGAATTGATCCCGAAAGGCATGCGGAGGAAACGGAACCTGCCGAAAGGTGTACCAAACGTGGTCAGTAAAGATGAACGTTCATCCAGCGGAATCTGCCAGAAAGAGTTCTTGGCATCGAGGACAGAGAATACGGTGGCTGGGCCAACCTTCGCAGCGACATCCTCCACCGTTCGCATGGGGTAGTGCGGGTGCTTGATGGCAAGGTTTAGGTCCTTGGGGTTGATACAGATCCGAATCTCACTCTTGTCCTTCTTAGCAGCAACGACCATGGTGGAGACCCACCGGGTGGCATCACCCACCTCCTTGATGATGCCCATGGCCACCATCTGGCGTAGGGTGGACTCCACCTTGTCCTTCATAGCAAAGGAGACGCGGTGAGGCGGGCGGACTACCGGATGGACCTCCGGGTCCACCTCGATTTCGTACTTGCAGGGTAGTTTGCCCAATACACCGTCAAAACGGTCGGGGTACTCGCACATGGGATCCATGGGGGTCTGCACCGGGTGGATGTCGTGGTGGAAGGACACCAAACCGAGGTCCTGGCATGCACTGGTGCCCAACAGAGTAACATTCTCAGATTCCAGCAGATGGAAAGAGAGGGGCCGAGAGGCCTTCAGGACTGAGCAGATAAGGGTGGCCTTGCCGACTGGGAATAGCATGCTCCCCCCATATGCACGGAGGCGGGAGTGATCAGCGGTAATCTTCTCACCAGCTCTTATCTGCTGAAAAAGGCTTAACGACATAACATTCGTAAACGCCCCCGTGTCTACCTTAGCAGAGAAGGTCTTCCCATTCACAGTAACTCGAACTGATGGATCAGCTATCAAAGCATGTGCACCCAGGACTGAAAAAACAAGTGATTCATCATGGGAGGAGCTGTTATCAGAATCAGGGAGTTCGACTGGAAGGTATTCGGAGCCATAACACTATCAGTAGCAGTCAGGTTGTGTAGACTCTTTCTCTGAGCAGGGACAGGCTGGCCCCTGGAACGGCACGCTGCGGAGAAGTGATTAAGCTTCCTGCACAAATGACAAGTCTTACCCAGAGCAGGGCAAACATCAAATTGATGATTGACAAAGTTGCAGTTTGGGCATCGGCGAGGGTTGACCCTCGCAGGCGCGGGAGTGCTACGCTGGCGTGGCGGGCCATCGCGCCGCGGGCGTCCAGCAGCACCGGCATAGTTAATGTCCTCAGCTTCAGGGGGAGATACGGCGTCGACAGCAGCAGACATGCGAGAGGCATGCAAAGCGTCGTTTAAAGTGAGGTCCGGCTTTCTCAGAAGCTCAGCCCGTAGCTTCGCGTCCTGTAGACCGTGAACTAGGACATCTCTGATCATCTGGTCGGGGGTCAACGTCTCCAGGTGACGCAACGATGCCACGAAGGTGTCGATGTGCTCCCCGGGTTTCTGGCGCCTGCTGAAAAACTTGAACCGCTCTATAATGCAATTGGTGGGAATGTCACACAGAGCGGCAAATTTATTGATGAGACATACGGGGTCCTCTGCATGCTCACCATCGGCATACTCAAAAGATTCAAAACGTTCCATGGCCTCCGGGCCAGCCAGGTTGAGGAGCAGATGTGCTTTAACCGCAGGGGTAATATTGGGATGAGCGATGGTGACATAGTGCTGGAAGTCGCGCCGGAAAATAGTCCACCGGTGGACGATGTCGGAGTCAAACACCAGAACGTCAGGCTTTTGACACGAGCTGGCCATAGTACATAAATGGTTGGAAAGGAAAATAAACACTTGGAGAAAAGAAAACAAACCCGATGAACAGGAGACGCAGGGTTAACTTCTTGACACCATGTAAAGACTGTTCAAACGCATAGTGTCTT